>JAFEMH010004133.1:0-225458 GCA_022495995.1 Adenophora triphylla var. japonica | reverse complement strand
AAATTTGGTTACTAAACATTCCTTCCCTCTGTTAGTCTGAACCTAAGTTTTGATTTTATCATCATTTTTGTGTTTGATGAGGTTTCACATCTTTGTTACTTATCTGCTTAGTTGTTGCTCCATTAATTTCGGCTTGTGCGCAGCAATAGCCGTCGATCTATGCCATCACGGTCGATGAAGAGGCCCATCAATTATCTTATTTACGTAAATATTTAGGCAACATAATAAATCTTTTCGTCGACTCGTGGAAGGCGAAGAATCTCTGGTTTGTCTTTCAAGCTTCCTCGCACGTATAAGTCTTATTATTAGTTACTTATTGTAGCGGAAGTCAAATCGCTTCTTTATCGCCTGTAGAAGATAACATATTACCAATTGAAGCTTACACATATTTAGTTCAACATACACTTTCAGTGTATAGTCTTCACATGACGCATAACAGGGCTTATCAGACTTTCTTGATTAATATATACGTATGCATACTCTCATTTACTCTTACGTGTTTTTCCATGGATCCAACATCTTGGGTTAAGTTCATGTTCGCTCCCTCGATGAAAAATGGATCGCAATTTTACATATATTCTAAAATATTTCCTCGGAATGAATTTTCGTATTTATTTTTATTTATCAACGAATTGGTCGAAATTTTGCGTTGCAATATTTCACGCCGTATTCCGTGATAAATTATGTTCAAGCAAATCCTCTACATTTAACTTTCGCTTAGAAAAAAGTTAACTTATTCGAATTTTGATAATAAACCTTTTAGGCTCCATCTCCAATAATTGCTGTACTCTCAAAAAATTGAAAAGGTCTCGAATTGAACTTTGATCGGCCGATCAACTTAGGTTATGTTAGTCGACAGAGATGGACAGAAATGGATGGAAATGTAAATAATAGAATACACGCATACCGGGCCGAAGCGAAAGAGTGCCACCCGACACCGCAGTTGTCGTGCGATCGTAATATGCCTTACGGCGTGAAAGAGTTTATAGGAACTCAAGTCATAAAGCACTAGCTTTTTATTATATGTTTATCGTACATAATGTCGCCGGCCACCAAAGGAAGCCACACACATAAAATAAATGCAACACATACATGCTCATGCTTCGTTGCATGTGCGGTAAAACTAGAAAATACTGTGATTGAAATTTGAAGACATTTGTACTGAGGGTAGGTGTGGCATCGATCGTAGAGAAGATGCGGGAAAATGGCTTACGATGTTTGGGACACGATACGTTGCGGGGCTATAGATGCCCTGTGAATGGAGTCAATGGTTTTGAGTTCTTTTAGTAGAGCATGCTGGCTATCAAAGAATACTTGGTTAGAGGTCATACGTAAAGATATAAAGCATAAGCACTTCAATGGTTTTTGAAGTTCTTTTAGTAGAGTACGCTGGCTACCAAAGAATACTTGGTTGAGGTCATACGTAAAGATATAAAGCATAAGCACTTAAATGAAGATACGGTTAATGCAGTAAACATGTACGTAAGATTATACTTGCACTTGATTCGTTGTGATTACGCTTTTGGTATATGTAGCCTATCTTAATTATAGAGGTTAACATGTTTTTTTTTTTCGTTGTTATATTAGCGATTATAGTCCCAACCTTAAAATTTGCATTCACATTACAACTTACGCTAGGTAGTTGGTAGATTTAATAAGATACATGCTATAATTCACGAATATGATTTTATGGCTTGACTTTAATGTTAGGTGAATTCTTTGTCTTATACGTTGCTCTCTCTCCACCTCGAGTTCATTAGCATTGGTGGCGGGATGTGATGAGCAATGATTATGGAAGTGAGCACATCTACACGCTTTATAGGGCGGTTGGGGTCTAAAGGTGGTTAATAATGGCAATTGATATTCTAAAGGAAGTGACATTGTGAACATGATGGAAGCAACTATTAAAGGCGAGAAAGGGGTGGGTATTTTAAGGAAGTGACATTGTGAAGATGATCAGCTGATGGATCGTGGAAGTAGCACTGTCAAAATTTGGGTAGTTAGGGGAGGAGAAGATGATTAAGTATTGGGGTTAGAGGTATAAAGAGATGGTTTAGATTTGAACTCTCTAGAAAAACATTTTAGTGAGCGTTGGTAGGTCATTTTAGTGCGAAGGAGATGGTTCACTTTCTTTTAACTACTCTTTCCAACTTAGAATGTACTTTTGAAAAGTTGATAAATGTTTCTTTTTGAGAAGTTATTTTTATGCCCCCTCCCTGCATATTGATTGATGATCTAGATTAAGGATCCCAAGAGTTACATGAAGGAACTTGTATTAAGTAATGAGATTCGAACACACTCCCTTATACTCCCGCCGTCCCGGGAGTGTGAACTTGTCGACTTGATGTAACTTTGACTAATAATTTAAATAAAAAATAATGATCCTAATAAAATCTAAAAATTGTTATTGAAACTATTATTAGTCGTGATACAAAAATAAAATTTTAAATTTTATTAGGATCATTCTTTTTTATTCAAATTATTGATCAAAGTTACATCAATTTGACTCCTCGTTCACACTCACGTGGGATCGGAGGGAGTACGTGTTGCAATGGGAGGAACACCGAGGAAAATGGCAAAGGCTAATATGAGGAGGAAAGAAATGGCAATTGACTAATTGAGGAGAGCTTTTGTGCTACTTTTTCTATTAAAAAATTAAATCGTTTGTTCGATGAGATGGGAGCTCGAAATATATGATGCACATGACGATATGGAAATCATTACATACATGCTTGCGTAGTGCGAAGTGACCTAGTTGATCAACATCTTTACGATTGCGCATGTCGCTAGAATGGAGAACTTTTGGCTTCTAAGATTTTCTGCTTCTATATGAATCATCTTTTTGGTGATGAAATCACTTCCAAAGAGTGGAAGGCCGTAGAGGGAGATGAAGTGTGGAATGCCGATATATGTGGAGGCGAATTAGGTTGGCATAGGACATGCTTGTGGGAGAAATCGTTTGGCGGGATGATCGACAAATATATCTTGGGTAAAGATTATAATATTCGCGAAGGAGGTGGGAAATACGGTGAGGTTAAGGTCTATTGGGTATCAATAGAAGTTCAACGGGTATTTCAAGGTGAAGACTTGTTGGGTTTTGTAAATACCGTGTTGCGAGATCCTTGGATGAAGTACCTTATATGGTGGAGGCAACTCCACGGATATTTCATTTAGAGACCTGCTATCTTTGCGATGTTGAGATATCCTAATGTGAATTCTGTTGGATGAGGTAATACCATTTTTATAAATCCGCGATCAATCCACAATGAGATAACAATGTGTTGCTATCAATAGTGGATTGAACCAATAGCCTTTAGGTGGGTGGGTGATGCGAAACATATAGTGGATCAAGAAAAACAAATTCAAAAGTATAAGATGTATGCTAATATCTTTGAAGATTAAGGGCAAGCAATCAAGTTATCATATAATGAGATGGAGTTTGTTTTAAAATCTCTTAGTCTCGTAAATCTGGTGATATTTGCGGTTTTGTAATTTTGGGTGGTTCTTGGGAAAAGTTTGTCTACGTGATACTCATGGTTCACCCCGCCCATTACCCGTGTTGAAACGACTTGAGTACGAGTGTCCGACACGAGTACAACGGATGTGGAGCGTGGTGGATTGTTAAGATTACAGGTGGGACCACTCCTAAGTATGGGATCATGTTGGGTTAGCTTGAGAAATAGGACTCAAGTTTAAGAGAATTTGTTTAACGTGCTCCATCGAGTTGGTTGAGGATCTTAAAACTTTGTACTGTCTTACGTGCATTGTTCTTGCTCATATGACGTAAATCTTATATCGATTACGGTTAAACAAATTGAGTGCAAGTTATATTGACTCGAGTCTTGGACATATCTTAATCTTTGTTTGCATTTGCAACATTTTAGCAATCATAGATGTAAGGGTGGAACCATTTTTGTTGGACAAGTACATTATTCTAAAAATTGTTTATCAAAACAATATACTCTCCTCCGAATCCCATTACAAATTACACACTTACTATTTGCACGGGAATTAAGGAAAATGTTAGTGGAGTAGGTGTTGTGAGTATGAAAAGTGAGGTAGGAGTGAGAAAGTGGGGTAGAGAATAATAATTGAATTGTTGTTGTGGAGTATGACATGGGCTATAAAAATAATAAAACATTTTCATTTTAGGAAGTGTGTAGTTTGTAGTGGGACGCCATATGAGGAAAGTGTGTAGTTTGTAGTGGGACGAAGGGAGTATGTAGTAATATTGTAAACTCTAAACTTCAATGCTAGGGGTACAAGCTTGAATGTTATGGTTTCTAAAAAGCACCATGATTAGTCCTTCTATCTGCATGTGGGGTATTACATCAATGGAGGTTTACTTCTGTTCAGGATCACGGTGTATGGAACATAAATGGAATTGACCTATAGAAATTATTGCCCATATTTTTCGAGATTCAACTCTTTAGGTACTTGATTTAGTTAGAACTTGTTTCCCTTTATAAAATTGTACAACAACTGTAGCAGGAACATGAATTGGAAATAAAGGTGCTTTATTACCATTTAAACTCAGTTGGAATGTTTCTTTAGAAGAGGCGTTGTCGGAAATTAAGAGGATTCAAGAAAAGAGAGGGATTAGGTCAAACCCCAAAACCTTCTATGCTGGGTATTGAAATTTGACTTTTGGACTTTTTTGGTTGGCAACCATTTTGGGTCCTTCTTGGTATGAACTTTTGATCTTGTAGGTTTATATCATTTTTTCAATACTTTTGTTTTTTCGGAAGACATTAAATTGCATTTACACTATATGATTGCTCGTCTTACCAGTTTTTACGATAAAGAAGTTTGAGCATCTTGGATTTCTAATCTCTTAGGTTTATATTATTTTTCATTGCTTTTGTTTTCTCAGAAGACATTGAATTGCATTTGCACTATATGATCTGCTCTTGTCTTGCCAGGTTTTGACGATAGACAAGTTTGAGCATCTTGGATTTCTAATCTATTTTGGCGATAAAGGATCAGAGAAAACTCCTTATGCCAGAATGCTTCATTCTTTGCCAATTCTGATCCTGATATGCCCGCTGCCCCCGTTTCTACTGCACAAGTTCATGAATGGCTCCTACAGAACATTTCGTATGCACTGAAACATATTTCTGAATGAGTTGCTGCAAAAGAAACTCCCCCAACCAGTGCTTCTGATCAGGATGCTCAGATGACTCTGTCTGTGCTAGTTCAGTAAAAACCTCAGCTAGTGCCAGGGGTCCAAGTTTTATTGAGGGAGTTTCAAAATCTTCATATGTAAAGCAAGCATCTGAACTGAAAGGCTCTTTTGTAAAGGTCAGTATGTTTTGCCATGCTTTGGTTTTTTACCAGGTTTGTTAAAGTCAAGAAACTATTAGTATCTCATTCTCTACTTATACTATGGTTCTTGATGGTTAATATCACATTTTCTTAGACTATAGTTCTTGAGGGTTATTCATCCACTCTATTTGGATTTTCTCTGTGTTGTATATTACTAGTTCCATTTTCTTACATGCTATAATCGGCTTGGACTCTAGATAAGGCCTTCAGGATATTGGACACATGTGGTGTACATCTGTTGTTGAATATTCGCACTTTCTTGGGCTTAGGTATTTTAAGGGATCAGCGTTTATTGAAGGAATTGGTATGCAACCCATGCTTGCATTAAGTAGCACATAACATTAAGGTGTTCTAGTCACTTGTTAAAGCTTAAGCTATCAATTGGGTGAAACATGCACATCTATCTAACATTGCCCTCATATTTTGTGCCTCTCGGGTGGTCAGACATACCAAGTAAATTTGCATATCTGAGAGCCCAAGCTATTATAGAAGGGGAAGCATAAGCATTTATTAAGCTAGGAAAATTAACATTTGATAACATATGACTAACAGACTATAATTTGTCAAATAAGTGTCTTGCTACAATTCAGATACCCAAGTATTTGTGCCATTGTTCATACCCTTTAACCCCAGCATGTAGTTTTTTGAGGTTAGCTATGGTAATTATTATGCTGGCTGTGGCACTAGTAACTTGGTTATAAATCACTTTGTTACGGAACAGATTCTTTATGTGCATACCCCATCACCCACCGAGTATTAATTTTTAATACTTTCGTTCTCTTTTAACTGTAAGCGCTTCTTCATAGCTTGTTATATCACACTTACTTTGAAATGATACTGCTGTCATTTTCTACTGATTTACCATTACTGTAATTTTCATTCTTTAAATATGTTAATGTGAATCGTAACTTAAATATGCATTCTGTCTGCAGGTTGTAAATTGCCATGAATCTGTAATTTACGTTTTAGCACCTTTGAGGTATGCTACTGTGTATGGATGCTCTGATGCTACGATAGTGCTTGGGGCGGTTGGCAAGGTATTTGGAAGGTTTTGAGAAGTCTCATGCTTTGTCATTTTGATTTCTGAATAATGTGCATATGTTCCTATTAGACCAATAAGTATTTTACAAATAATACAGTTAACTTGAGTAAGGGTGTTATGCAAATCAAACAGCTCAAAGTTCCAGTCGAGTAAGCTTGAATAGCATTATTTGTCCATAAATTCTTGAGCCAGTTAAGGCTTCGCCTGTTTATTCGAAAAGTTCTATTCATGAGTGTCTTGAGCATTTTCGGCTCATTTTCTAATAAACCTGACTTATTTTAATTTTGTTTTACTTCTAAATGCTTTTGTATACCATCAGCATATGTTATATGCTTTTATATCACTTTGTTTCTTTTTCTTTGTCCATGCATTTTTTTTCCGATGCATCTTTCGTGGCTTGTTTTGTACCTTTTCCCTATCTTTGCTATAATCTTCTTTACTTAGCATTATGTACATGCACACACACATATATGTGCATACCTACACGCTCACGCACATGTTGTCTTGCATTTAAGCGTATACACATATAAATCACCCGTACGCAACATGATATGCCTTTAGCTCATCCTACCTTGACTAATGATCCGCAGTAAAGAACACAGGAAAACTGTAAAAATTAGGGTTAACTGTAGAGAGACAGTTCACTGCTAGGCCTGCTATATTCTTTTTGCTATTTGGAGACTCTTTCTTATGCGCCATTAATTTTCAAGCCTTCCATTTCTGGATTGACGGGTTCAGTTCATGCATTTTCTAATATGTATAACTTACAATTTGTAGCTTCAGTGTGATTGTCTGTTAGACAGTTTACATCTAACGATCTTGGTGCACATGTTTTCATATCAGTGATTTGGACTTTACCTATTCCGTTTTATTATTGTGGATTTCGGTTATCGCACCTTATATTATTTTTATTCCGTGTGTTTTTTTCAGGCTGTAAGAATTGAACACTGTGAAAGAGTTCATGTGATTTTGGCTGCTAAACGAATCTGTATTGCTAATTGTCGCGAGTGTGTGTTCTATTTGGGGGTAAATCAGCAACCGCTCATTGTTGGTGATAACCATAAGCTACAGGTCTGTTTGCTAGTACTTCTTTACTTTGCACAGTGAAAAATCATTCGGAGCTACGAGTACTCCATTATATACTCTTTCAAAGTTTGTTTTTTTTTTTCTGTTGGGATCATTTCAACCTTTCATTGACTTTAATGTGTTGCACAGTCACACACACAAATATATTTGCACACATAATGTAGTGACCGTCTTTTCTTGATATCTACTTGTAGTTTAGTTCATTAGTGCGCTTGCTTTTGGCTTGTGTTCTTTTCTATGCTCCAGCCGCAACTTCATTACATAATTATGCGACGACGGCAGATTTGGCTATCTCTGAGCCTTTGGCTCTTAAATTCTTTTAGCAAAGTGTGTTTAGTAGTTACAGGGGGACATTTCTACCTCTGTTTGAAGGCTGAAACATTGTCTTGCAATTCCACATTACATATGGTTTTCTCATTCTAGTTATTACCAAGAAGAGGTTTAGAGTGGCCTCAGGTCCACAAATTAAACGCTCTAAGATGCGTGTTTGTTGTCCTAGAAATCTGTGCCTTGCCTTTTAGCTTCTTTTGATCGTTTTTATATACTCCCTCCGTCCCACCTTGATAAGTGACTATTATATAGTCAATTATCCTAGTTTTTATATACTTTTACATAAATAAATCATCACTTTTCATTTAGTTTTTTAGTACTTTTTACTTACTTTTGTTATTTTATTAGATTTTACGTTTTTGGTATGTTTTATACATTTTAGACAGGTTTTAGGGTCATTTTATATATACAAAGGATACATGGACATCTTGGTCCAAAAAGATGAAGGAACACCAAGCAAATAAGCACTCCAAGCTGAAAACCAGTTGGAGCGGCCGTGCAGCTATATCTGGAGCGGCCGTGCAAGTCTTCAAATCCAAATCCAAATCTGGCGCCAAAGAGGACACGACCGTGCAAAATCCTTGACACGGCCGTGCAAGTCGTGACTGCAGATGTAAAGGCACCTTTTGATGGCACCCAATTGAAGAGTCTCCTTCCATTTATAAATAGGACCCTTGTAATCAGTCTTAGATACGAATTCTTAGAGAGAAACTACTGATATTAAATAGAGAGAAGATACAAAGATTTGTAACAACAATTATCCAAAGAAGTTTGAAGATCAAAGTCATTATTTGTTCTTGGAATCCCTTTGGAGGAAAAGCAATAAAAGTGAAGCATCATTCTCAGCAATCATAAGTCTTTCTTACTCAATCTCTATTTATGCTTTTATGTCATTAATGGCTTGTGAGTAATCCCCCATATTCTTGGGGTTGGAAACTCAAAAGCATGCTTATTCATCATTAAAAAAATGTTTAGTCTTGTCTTCTTTCTTCATCTAAAACAATCTCTTTATATTATTCTCTAAATGCCTTACATTTTGGCGATATCCAATTTGTATGATTCAGTCAATTGAGAGAAGTACCTAGCGGAGAATCTCGATTGACGGAACCATATAAAGAAACTAGGTTCATTGATCACGAGAGTAGTTCAATGGCCTAGGGATGTTCCTTTAATGGAAAGTATGTTGACTTCCGTCCTTAATGGATTCTTACTAATTATGGTCACTAGAGATAAGCCTAATGCCCGTTTGTGACAGGGCGGGGGCAAACATAAACGGATTTCTCAAACGGTTAGGACATAATTAGGCGAAGAATACAAACGCTACTGTCTTTAGCCCGAAATAGCGTAGGCCTAACATACCATCCTTGCTTTTTATGAAAACCTTTTATTTCTAAGACAATGACAATTTGATGAATAAGATTATGTGTATGATTTCCAATCCCGAGAATGCTTCGTTTTTATAAGATTTCAATTAAAGTATTTTCTCGTTTATGCTCTCTATTATTCTAAAACAAATTTTATCTACTCCCAATCCTTTCTATATTTTCTAAAGACAAAAATATCCCTTAAGTAAACCCCGTCTCGTGAGATCGACTTGTACTTGCACCCGCTATATTACAATAGCCCGTGCGCTTGCGGAATTAAATAAACCGTTAGGTTTCCGACCGAACACACCTCACTTAAGAAAACTTTCCATTTGGGCGTCCCACTTCACTTAAGAATTCCCAAAATGGAAACCTTAAATCACTATTCTCTCCACTCATTCTCTCTCCTACATTATTTTAATACTCACAACACCATTATAATTACTATTCCCTCCACTCATTCTCTCTCCTATTTAATTTTTCACACTCACAACACTTTTTCCACTCATTCTCTCCTAATACTATAATAATATTTCTTAATTCCCGTGCCATTTCAAAATTTCCTAAGTGGACTGGACGGAGGAGTATATATATATATATATATTCCTTGTTATGTGATCAAGCTTGAGGGAATATAGTATATCATTAACTTTTTGGCATTTACGTACCTCCCTGGGTTGCACCATATAATACATTTACCCGCAACCGGAGGAGCACATGAATCATGTTGGTATTGAGGCTAGTGTCGTGAGATGGGGCTGAACTCCGTAGCGCTTGGTTTGGTTGATCCACGTGATTCAATATCTCATCCCTGTTGGTGTTTCCAATGTTCAAGCCGAGTCCGCTACTCGTATAGATCCCGATCGGTTTACGAACTTTTTGGTATGTTTTTGTCTTCTATTATATAAAGTCACATGCTCGATGGCTTTACTTTTAGCTAGATACATTTTTATGACAAAATTGAGTAGATATTATGATGTTCTTGCACGTATTCGAACTGGATTGAAGGTGAATCACTGGTTCTACCAAAGATAATCCATTTCCTTTACTGGATGTCTATATGGAATCACAAAGAAACGTAAGTGCAAGATATTTGTGTTTCTTGTTCATTAACATTAGCGTTTTCTCTCTCCGTAGAGTTTGTGTTGGCACGCCGATTAAGTTGCTTAAATTACTTGACGGTTATTTATTCTTGTTTTTATTAATTTCAAAGACAAGAATTTAGCGAGAAGTGAAACAAGTTTTGAGAGAAACACGGCTTGAAGATAGCAGGAAAAGGAGCTGTCGAGTGCACTCCACGTCTATTTCAAAGAATGGCTATATGGTAACCAATGCTTTTACATTTACTCTTGAATCATGCACTTCGTTTTGTCTTTCCACAGTTTATAGACAAATGCCATGACACAATTGTGGTTCAAATGATTCCATTTGAACTACTCCCTCCGTCCCTAAATGAATGTCCAAGGTTCACTTAAAGGGACACTCTGAAAATGTATATTTCTTATGTACTTTAATGGCAAGATGCATAAATATTCTTGTTATTCGCTATCTAAACATTAGTTTTATGATAATAAAATGAATAGTGAATCTTTTTTGATAAAAAAACGTTTAGGGGCAAAGTTCTTTACTAAAAAGATTCGTTTAGGGACAATAATTTCTTGAATTTGGACATTCATTTAGGGACAGAGGAGTATAACTTGAAACTCTTGTATGATAGCTTCCCTCAGATAGGCTTCCTACTTGTAATGATTTTATATACTCCCTCTAAAATAAGTGTTGCATATGACTTGTCAAACATTTTAGGAACATTGAATTAACAATATCTAATACTATAGATATTTCTGTTAATTTTTTGTTTAATTAATGATTATTATCACTTCATTAACTTGTATTTTTTTTTTTTTGATTTGGTTAGATTATAGAAGTTACATGGAGAACTAATTTCTTTTCAAAAATTTCGAACTTCCGTGAAACATCGCAACCATTTGCGTCTACAAGGTGAATAATAGAGTGCAATGTGGGTCCCTTTTCGTGCCAAAGGATAAAGCGAGCACCAAAAGCGACATTTTTGTTTTATGGATTTCAAGTATCAAATTACCCTCGAGATTGCAATTTCTAACTCAATTATAATGTTCCTAATGAACTCGAGCCATTTTGTTTTGCCAACTTATTAATGCCCGATTTCCTTTCCTTTCTGTTTTATTTCTCTTCCTTCTTAAAGCTGTAGTGTATCTCGTGAACTTGAGCCGTTTTGTTTTGCCAACTTATTACGAGGTTAATGCTCCTCTTTCTCCCTATCAATTGAGATTGGATTGTTTGGAATCCACCTCTTTTCCGTGTGTAGATGGACGCCGATGATGTTTTGAAATGGATCTCATTCTACTTCTTCTACTTAAATTATTATTTGAGCCGGCTATTGACAGCCGGTTTGGTGAAGTTTTATTAACATTGTTTGAGTTGCATTTGCAGAGATAAAACCAGTGTTCTAAAATTGTTTGAGTTGCATTTGCCGAGATAAAATCGGTGTTCTAAAAATCGCTTGCCTAGGCCGTCTAAGCCTCGCTTAGGCGTTAGACAGCCATTAAACGCCGTGACTATTTCAAATCCGTCAAGAAATGCCTTAGGTCAGAAAATTGTTGCCTCAATCCGTCAAGAAACGCACTTGGTCAGAAATTTGTTGCCTAGTCTCTATACGCGTTGAACTAGGTGCCCTACCGCTAGAATCGCCTTACTATTTAATATTTTCTTAAAATATTTGTTCCTAAAATGAAGTTGTTTATCCTTATAAATTTTAAAAATCTCGAACTGAATATTTAAATTCTAAATTGACTCATTGAAATCTCAAATTTAAATCTAGGACTCGCAATCAAAATTTTCAAATTAGTTTTCCTCATTGTCTCGGTTCGCTCTTCATCTTCATCTCCATTTTTGTAATTTTGTTTTCTACATTAATTATTGAATCAAGGTTTGAGAGATTTCGCCATCCTCTTCCACATCAATTTATTTAATAAATTAAAATGAAACAATTTCAATTAGTTTTTCTCTTTGCCTTTATTTGACTCTCATTTCTTTTAGAGAGACACACACAAAGAGAGAGAGAGAGAGAGAGAGAGAGAGTACACAAGAAGAACATGAGCTTAAATAAAGAGAATTAATAACATTACACATATAATTAAATAAATTGTCATTTACAGATGTTTACCTTGCAATATAATCAGAAGCAATTCACTTAATAGCTTTATGCCTCAAATTCTCTTGCACAGGATTTGCAAAGTTTGAAACCACAGGGTTCACACTCCAAGAAGTCATCCCAGTAGTACATACTTTTACGACATTGGCCACACAATGAATCATTCTCGCTTTTATTATTTCTAACAAATGTGAGTGGATGTGTGTGAATTTTGTCAATATTAACCTTTCCACCAAATTTTACATTTGAATACTCATCAAACGGAGACAAGCAATCAGTATGAAAAGATTGGTTGCAATCTTTGCAATGATACATCCAATCCCTTGGGTTAATATCCTCCTCGCAGATTTCACAAATAAAATCACTTGGATGGTCTTTGATAGGAGGATAGGTCAAGGGGATGGAATGTCTGTCATATTCATGCCTGACCGACCCAGGATAATTGACACAAATGTTGCACAGGATGAAACTACAAGCTTTGCAGCTATAAGTGCGGCCACCGGTGCGGAATGTAGAACGATTGCAAGCACTGCATAGCTCATATTCATGACTTCTGACTAGTGGATGCTGCCCATGAGAATCGTGTTTGATTCTACTGGGAATGGGAATGAAGTTAGAAGAAGCACACCCTATATCAAGTTTCAAGTCGCAAGATACACACTCACATAAGAACCCATTGCAATATCGTAAGCAAAAAGAGCATTCGAAGAAATCATAGCAACTTTTAGACTTCTTCACCTTGATTGAATGACCAGAATCTAGTGGGCATTGGAGCTCTTCTGGTAACTCAGCACAAAATTTGTGGAGAAAGAAGTTACATTTGCTGCTGCAACTGTAGAAGGGAACTGAGATAGGACGGACACATCCATCACAAATCATATCATTGTATTCCACATTCTTAGTTGTAAAGATACTTATAGGATGATGATGAATCCTATGGGATATCTCTGTTGGTCCGTCATCATAAGCCACACTTGCTATTTTATTAGCTACAAAAAGACTTAGCGGATCGTGTACTGACTCACGATTATGGAAAGGAAATTGCATTAATTGACTGGACTCTGTATCACCTTCTTCATCTTGGATCTCACTTTCACCTGTACTGTGGATGAGATTAACTACAATTATCAATATCAGATATTGTAATCTAAGACCGATAGCAAAGAAAATGAGAAACAAAAAATAAATTAAAAAAAATAAAGGGGAGAGAGAGATGGGGAGGTTGAAGAATGTACTTACGTCAACCATGGGGGATTTGATGTAGCACACTTGAGATGATTAAAGTATCTGCAATTGTCACAATAGTAAACCCAATTTGATGGAATCACTACCTTTTTGCAGATATCACAATACTGATCGAAGTTTAGGTGTTGTTCTGGAAGAGAATATGCGAGGAACAAAGGATCATCATGATGAGCAACAGTAATGGATTTAGGTGCAGAGGCACAACTTTTGTGGATCCAAAAATTGCAAGTGTTACAAAAATAGGAAAAGTCTTTATCTTCCGTATTACAAGCATCACAACGGAACAACGAAGGTCTTATGTTGAATGTTAATGGGTGTAGGTGGGCTTCATGTTGAAAATTATTCTTCATCCCCTCCTGCAGCAAGGAACTACAGTTGACATCGATGGAAAACTTACATAAGGAGCAATGGTAGGTGAACCACTTCCAATCACTGCGTTGACACATACTGCACTCACCAATTCTTCGGTAATAAGGAGGGAAATAAGGACGCAGAGTAAGAGGGTGTTGATGAATAGGGAGATTGATCTCTCTAGGCAGATCTGCGCACTTCTTGTGTAGATAAAACCTACATCTTTTGCAGGCATAATAGTTGTCTTTCTCTGTGATTTGTTCGTGACACCCAGAACACACAAATTCCTTCTCCTCCTCCTTCTCCTCCTCCTCCTCCTCCTCACCAAATTTCATCAATTTCTTGAGGAACAATGGATGAAAATAATGGCTAATATGTTCAAATTCCTTCTCCTCCTCATTCTCACCAAATTTTTTGAGGAACAATGGATGTCCATGGCTAAAATGAAGAATACTTTCCATCCTCTCTCTCTCTCTCTCTCTCTCTCTCTCTCTCTCTCTCTCTCTCTATCTATCTATCTATCTATCTATCTATCTATCTATCTATCTATCTATCTATCTATCTATCTATCTATCTATCTATAACATTATCACATCAATTTGCTTTTCGGGTATTCCATTTGAAAAGGCACAACCCAAAAATGATTTTTTTTATTATTTCTTTATTTGTGGGATCCACTTGTCATACTCACAATAAATATCCACTAACTATTCCCTATCCTACTTTCACTTTCCTACATCACTTTTCATATTCACAATATTTATTTTATTATACACTTTTTTTCTTTCATACATCACTTTTCTTAATTTCTATGCAAGGCAAAAACTTTGCCTCTTTAGCGGGACGAAGGCAGTAGTTATCATCTTTCTTAGTGATTGATTCTTGACAGCTAGATTTTTAAATTTTTTTAAATGATGTAGCTTTTATTATTAAATACCTTACTTTAAAGCCCAACTGTTCATTTTTAAATTATATCTATTCATTTATTTATATATAGCAGATGACACAGACCGCTAGCCAATGGGAATGGGATTGATTCTTTCTCAGTAATTGATAATTGATTCTTGACGGCTAGATTTTTTAAATGATGTCCTATTCATTTACTTATATGGGTCAGACTGCTAGCCAATGGGAATGGGATTGAGTATGTCGACATCTTGTATCACAACTGGTGTCTTTAAAAATTTGTCTCTTGAAATTAATTGAACCTTCAATGTTCAATGAACCATACCCCACCCCACCCCCCAAACAATTGACATCTTGTTTCACAGCTGGCCTTAGTAATGTTATTTTCATCATTTCTTTAAAAATTAAGTATTTATGAAGTTACTTTTCTACCCTCTAGATAATAATTAAATTACTCACTAAATCCTACCCACCACAAAACATATTATCTCCCTGTCTTCTTCCTAACTCTTTTTTCCTCTCTCTTCCATTCTCTTATCCTTTCAACAACAACAATGGCTTCCTACTCCTACCTAACCACAAAACAGTTTTCCACTTTCTTTGATTGCCATATTTGTTCAGATTGTATGGGTGGGCAGAGGAGGGTGGTGAGTGACTAGGGTTGGATGGTGTATTACGAGAGGATGATGGAGCGGTGTGACGACGAATGAGGGTGATGGGCATCGAGGATGGTGGAGATTTTGATTGTTTTTTGGTTTATCTTTGTTTGAGGTTGAAGATGAAGGATAGTTGACATATTGACCCCCTAATTTATAAACAATTGACATGTGATGTTGTTCTTTAAAAATATGAGGTTGGAAGATATATGATTTTATTATTCTTACATCTTATTTTATATTCAATTGACATTTGATTCTAATTAAAATGATTAATATATAATGAAATAAGATTTCAAGGATGGATAATGCAATTTTTTTAAAGAAGTTCGTTAAGTTTTCGTTCACCATGTTAGCTTCCATCCAATTTCATTAACAACCATCCACTTTTGACCCACACTGCCACAAAGTGTGAATATAATGTACTAAATTGCCAAAAATGAAATATTGTTACCCAAACTGCAACTTTTGCAAAACTTAAGGGTACCAATATGCCATTTGCCCTAAAATGAATAGTGAATCTTTTTTGATAAAAAATGTTTAGGGGCAAAGTTTTTTACAAAAAAAAATTCATTTTGGGACAATAATTTTTTAAATTTGGACATTTATTTAGAGACGGAGTATAACTTGAAACTATTGTTTGAAAACTTCCCTCAGATATAGGCTTCCTACTTGTAATGATTTTATTTACTCCCTTTAAAATAAATGTTGCACATAACTTGTCAAACATTTTAAGAATGGTGATGTACGTATTTGTATCTAGTTTGTACCAATGTCAATTTGCACTACTATTTCATTTTCTAAAAACCCGACATTTATTTTGGGACGGGAGGGAGTACAATATAATAGTTAAGATCATTGAATTAACAATATCTAATACTATAGATACTTCTGTTAATTTTTGGTATAATTTATGATTATTATCAATTCATTCACTTGTATTTTTTTATTTGGTTAGATTGTAGAAGTTACATGGAGAACTAATTTCTTTTTAAAAATTTCAGCTTCAGGAAACATCAGACAACTGTACTATCTACAAAAGGTGAATAACAGAGTGCAATGTGGATCCCTTTCGTGCCAAAGGATAAAAGTGAGCACCAAAGACATTTTTGTTTTATGGATTTCAAGTGTCAGATTACTCCTGTGGGAGAGCACCTCGAATCCTCCTTGATCTATCATGATCAATTGGGAGGTGGTTATGTGTGGGCATGTATTGCTAGTGGAGTTGGTAGAGTACTAACCCAAGATTTGATGTTATTTTAGGCATGGACTGGTTGAGTTCTTGTCATGCCTTGGTGGAATTTGTCATGAAGCGAGTCACCTTTGCTATGCTTGATGTGCACAGGTTTATAATTGATCTTTGATAAGTCTTTATTTGGCATTTATGTTATATCTGCATTAAAGACTAGGAAGTTGTTATTACAAGGGTGTGAGGAAAGCTGGTTCCTATATTTGTTGGTCTATTTGAAGTGTTAGAGAAGGTGGGCGAGTTAGATTATCGTTTGGCTCTACCTCCATCTCTTTCTTCTCTCCATGATATGTTTCATGTTTTTATGTTGAGGAGGTATTGTAATGATTCCTCCCATGTTCTGAGTTCTCCTTCCGAGGATGTCCAGGTGGATATGTCTTACGAGGAGGAACCCTTGCAGAATCTGGAATGGCAGGTCCTGGAATTGCGTACCAAGAGCATTTCCGTGGTGAAAATTCTATGAGAGAATCACACCATCGGGGAAGCTACTTGGGAAATTTAAAAATCTGAGATGAGACAAAAGTATCCTGATTTGTGCGATCATTCAGGAAGTGAAGTCCAAACGGGACGAATTTTGTTTAAGGGGGAGTGAGTGTCACGACCCTAAACATAGGCACAATATTGGTCACACGTGAAGCACGTGAGGTTGGGTATGCCTTGCATATCATCCTTGGTTTGTTAGCATTTGATTTGCTTACGTGTTTATTGTGGCATGTTTTATGAACTATGTGAGTTGTAGATGTTATAACTTGATTTAAGGATATAATGTCTAAATAAAGGAAGTTGTGTAGTCCTTGGTAACACTTGATTTTTATGAAGTGAAGGTGTTATAAAGTACGAGGAGCTTGAGTGTAGTTTAAAAGCTTAAGGTAGTTGGTTGTTGGTTTGCAATCTTGAAGGAGGTTGGTTGTAACTTGGCTAATATAAATCTATTTACTAGCTTCTCCAAGAAGCCATACGTTCTTCAGTCTTCTACACTCTTCTTTCAGCCATGGAAGTTTCCAAACCCTTGTTTAGCATCCAAAAATCATAGAAATTCAGCTTTGAAGTGGTTGTTGATTCTGTTTTTATAGTATTACAAAGGAGGGTGTTGTGAGCAAGTTCATCCGATTCTTTCTCTCTTTTAATTGCATAACTTGGGTAAGTTATTATGGTTCTTTTCCAAATAAATGTTCATGGCTTGTTTAATAATTTTATTACTGAGTTATGAAGGTTTTGTGTGAAGTTGAAACTCAGCTGGGGGTTGAAATTGGAACAAGCTAAGTTGGTGTTGATCAACTTGGTAAAGGGTGGTATTATGGATTGATAATTGTTGTATCCATGTTATATATGTGTTATAAGACTTGAAGGGAGTTTGTGGTGGTCCAAAGTAGGTGTTTAGACTGCTAAAATAGTTCCTTGCAGTAGCTGATGTAAAGCCTGGGAACTGAAGTTGTTGTTGCTGTTGTTCTTGTGGCTATCTGTTCAGAACCGTGGCTCTGGTGTTGAGGCACGACTCGTGCCTATGAGCACGAGTTGTGACCTTGTTCCTTTCACTCGTGAATTGTAGTCGTGAGCCATGGATCAGTCGTGCAGGGGAGATGCACGACTCGTGCTAACATGCACGACTCGTGCCCAATTTTGACTTGAGTGAGCACCTTTGCAAGCTTCTTTACCTAGTCTAATGAGTATAGAATTAATCACTCTTTAACTAGGAATTTAGTACATGTTTAGTACTATAATGTAGAACTTTAAAGTGGCCAAAAAGATAAGGGCAAGAGCTTTAATTATTGGCCTAAAAATGCTTGAAAGACAGCTTGGCACTTGAACTGTTCTCATTTGCAGCTTTGGTCCCTTTTCTAGACTTTGCAAACCTAGTCTAATCAACATGAAACGGAACACTCTTTAACCCTGAATTTAGTAAAACTTTAGTACTACATTAGGGAACTTGAAATGGTCCAATTGGATAATGGGAAGTGCTTTAAATAATGTCGTGAACTTGCTTGAAAGGCAGTTTATGACACTTGAACCAAATGTTATACAACTTGGTATTTGAACTTGGAACCAAAAGGGAAGTGGTTTAAAGTTGTATTGTGATTGCGTAGGGCTACTTATATGTTGATGTACCCTTATGTGATGGCCTATATAGGGTTATTTGCTTTAATAGTGTATAAAATGTATAGTGCACTATTTCATGGATCGAGACGGGAATGGTAATACCCTGTTTCTGGATTACATATGTTTAATGAATATATAGGACTCCTATATAATATGTTGTGCCTTATGTGATTGTATTTATATGGTGGTTAGTTCAAACAATGTGTAGAAGGTGTTTCACATTATGTTTTGAGCATGTAGGGCTACGTGTATTGCATTGTACCTCTACGTGTGGTTACCTCTATATAACTATTGATTCATATAGGGCGTGAAATAAGTGTAGCACTGTTTATATAGTTCTAGCAGGAGTATAAATACCATGGGATTGGATTATTGTACTCTATAGTGGTTAAGTATATGTCACACTCTTGTGAAGGCTTGTCAGGACTGGATTTGGTATTAAGTTGCAAGTGTGTAGACATGAGCCACTTAATATGAAATCGATCCCTTTATGATTAGGGCTAGTACTACATTCGTACTAGGTATGGGAGTCTTAAATGACCCAAAATGATAAAGATAAGGTCTTTAAATAGTGTCCTGAAAATGGTTGAAGAACAATTGGGAAACTTGAACCAAAGTTGATAAAACTTGGTAACTTGTTATAGAATCTTTATAGAAGGTGTGTAATAGTACGACGTGAACGTATATGCCTTACTTGATATATATTGTGGCCTTATGCGATAGCGTATTCATGATGGGTTGTGCACATAGTGGTTAAATACATGTTGCACTACTGCATTTGTTGAGCATGAGTATTATACCATGTTATTGGTTTGGCATGATTCAACAGTGTTTACAGGGTAGGTTGCACTGTGGAAATGGGTTGACATGATTATAGCAACATGTTAGATATTGATATCCCTCGGTGTGGATGTAATTACAAGTAACTGTTTATGTACTTGGATATGATTATATGAATTGCTGTTGTGGGTATAGTGGAATACAATCAAGTATAGATTTGTTCTATAAGTGATTGAATTGTATTATACCTATGACTTAGCATGTCTGCTGGCCACAGACATGGGAATAGCTACTGCTGTATCGTGCCAAAAGCCTTACAGATAGAGGGGAATGTTACACGAAAAGGTGACATGGCATGTCTGTGGTTACAGACATGGGATTGGCCACTTAATGTGGGATTGGCCACTTGATGTGGGACTGTATTGTGCCAAAAGCCTTGCAGATAAATGAGAGTTATTGTAATAGAATTAGCCACTTTTGTATTGTGCTGCATGCCTTACAGATAGCTGGGAGACTTATATGTTCTATATGACTGATTATTCAGGTGGGAAAGGTAACTTAAAATGTTTACAATCTTCCCAATTGTGAGCAACTGGTATGTGTTGTATATTGTATGAGCAACCTGTTTGGTGTTGCATAATTGTTATTGAGCATCCTATTAATGTGTTGTACGTTATATGGCATATTGTTATGTGCATAATAACTTATTGAGATTTATTCTCACCCCTTCTCCCTTTATTGTTTTAGATCCAGCTGAGACAGGAGGACCGGACCGGTGAGGCCGGGGAAAGAGTTTGGACATCTTTTGGGTTGTCAGGGTATGTTGTGGTGCATCGGGAGTTGGGAGTCGTTGTGGGAGGTTATTCTTTTAGGAAATGTTGTTTATAAAACTGTTATAAACATGTTTTTGGTATATTTTGTCATTTTGTCAATTAAACCTGGGAGTTGATTGTGTTAAAGTAGGCTTGTGTAAGCCTTATACTTATACTTGTTTATGTTTAAACGAGGTTTGGTTTGAATAGCAGGTTTTGTATATTGCCTCCAGAAAGTGGAGAAGGTTATTTTGAATTGGTTTTGAAAAAGGGTAGATCCTGAAATTACCGGATTTAACGCGCGATGCGAAAAGGCGGTTGTCTTGCGCGGAGGGTTGGTGCACGAGACCTCGAAACTTCAGTAGGAAGGAGAAAATGAGGAGTCGCCACGCGGTTTTGTATTTTGAGCCCAAAACGTTGAGAAACGGCTTTAGTGAAAATGGTGTCGTTTTATTGGGTCACGCAAAAACTTAGGAAAAGGCTTTGAAAACAAGGGATCATTTTTATTGGTAGCAAAAATGAGTAAAAAGCTATTTAGTACCGAGAGATTGTTAGGTTCGGAGGTCACGTTACGTTCCGGGAAGAGTATTACGAGATCACCCGAAGCGCCTCGTGTAACTGACGAGTCTTTCTACCTTTCTCGAAAGCGTGTGCGTGTGTGTGTGTGTTTGCATTTTGAAATGAGAGGGGGCTTGAATGACAAGCTTAATCTTGGTTTTTGAATGTGAAACGTTGATTAGGTGACTTTGTTTGAAAAGACGAGCGTTTCGAATGACAAAGCGTCGGTTTTGAGACAAAAATGAGCGTTCAGCGTGGCAAACGTCGATTTTGAGCTTTTTTGAAAAGAGAGTTCGAAGGACGAACTCCGATTTTGAATCGGAGCGAGTACATTGTTAATGATTTTTATGGGAAAAAAGCGTATTAAATAGATTTTGAGTGTGAAATGGCGGCTTTTTAGGTTGGAAGATGAGCGTTTGGATGCCAAAGCGTCATCTCGTAGCGTTTTTGAAAGAGAGTTCGAAGGTCGAACTCCGGTTTTGGAATCCGGGCATTACATTGTTAACCGATTTTTACGTGAAAAGCGTATTAAATGATTTTGCAGATCAACGAATCGGGTTGCGACTCGGACTTTGAAAAGTAAATACTATCACCGATCCAAACGGATAGGACTTTGTAAATGGCGGATATTTAAAGCGGTGAGTATCAACGGAATCGAAGCGAATCCGAAATCGTAAAAATGACAGGATCGGCTGAGCCAAAGCGACTCGGAATTGTAAATGACATTCAGCCCAGGCAAACGGCTCGGAATTATAAATGGCGATCAAGCTTGAGGCGAAAGCGGCTCGGAGTTGTAAAATGACAGTTCGACGGATCAAGCGGTCAATTATAAATGATAAATGACCGATCGACGGAATCGATCGAATCCCGGAATGGTAAATGACATAAAAAAGTAAAGCGGAACGGATCAGAACGCCTTGGATTTTTAAGGTTGCCTGTGATTACTTCTCTTACGGGAAGAGAAAGAGGATCGAGGGCTAAAGCGTATGTCGGACACCCGTTAGACGGAGGCAGTACACATTTCCAATAATGTGATTCGAAAGCGGTTGTAGCGGCTGGACCAGGCGTAAGGGCAAGAGACGAAATGAAGGAGATTAGAGAGAGGGAGTTATACATGGCTAGGGTCGACTCCTTTGGCTTGGGGGTGTGTACGGGACACGGAAGAAGTAGTTTGAAAAAGGTGGTGTTTCGGAGTGGTGAGGGACGTGTTTGATCGGGGAATACGGAAGTTTCACGCGAATCGAGGAACAAAAGCGGAGAGCTCGGGAAGGGGTGAAATTCGGTTTGGACCGTGGGTGAAGTGATTTTGGAGTAATTTTGTTGTTATTTTGGCTGGCTTGCAGCCCTCCTATTTATAGAGTGAAAAATGCGAGTAAAGAATAGGACGCGACTTAAGGCGGGCCATTTCCGGGTAGTTTTTGTGGTATTTTGGAACTTTGGGAAGGAGCTTCTTTGGCAATTTCGGAAAGTTTCTGCACTTGAGGAGTGCAGTACCGAGACTTTGGTGAAATCCCGGGGTATTTTAGTCTTTTCCACTTTGATTTACTGATTGAAGGGTGATGCGGAAAGGAGTCCTGGCATGAGCTGCTCCACGTGTCCCATGACTCACGATGTGTGGGACAGATTAGTTCCACGGGTCCGGTTTTGTTCGCGTTTTTAAAATAACGATCCAGGAAAAATGCTCAGGAAGAAAGCGCCCCAGAAAAGTGCTTAGGAAAATGCGTTTTCGGGGAAAGCCGTACTTCCTTCACGTCGCGATGGCGTGTGTCAATCACAGCTTCGACATTAGGATGCTCAAGGAAGGCGATCCGGGGCGTCTCGTTGGCTTGGCGCGGGGAGTTTAACGAGTTCGGTTAACCTGGAGCGGAGCCGGTTAACTGGATTTCGGTTAACTTTCTGAGCGGATTTTGTGAAGTCCGGAACTCTACAGGTACTTTCTGATTAGGCCCCTCGGCGGCAAAACGTCTCCTCTTAAGGAGGTAGGGTCGTTGAAAAAGGAGTAAGGATCCAAATCGGGATGCCTTTACTTTTTGAAAGACACAGGCGAGTCAAGCCGGCTTTAGACCATAGCAGAAAAGGATTCCTACGTTATCACGGCGGGGAATCAGCCGATCGTAGTTCGTAGGTGCGAGGGGCCGCGTGTGGGGACCTTGACCTAGCGGAGGACTTTGTTTGGAGGCGGTCTTAACCTGAATGAGACCATTGCAAGGTACTCGGAACCTGAATGGAGACTATTGTGAGGCGTACGAACACCCAGGGATTACTTGAAACCTTCGAGGCGTGTGGCGCCTCGGAATCCGGAGTTGCTAAAACTTACGAGGCGTATTTCGCCTCAAGCAGGTGCCAGATCATACGGAGGCGTGTGGCCAAGCCTTCAAGCCGGAGATTGCTTTGAAACCATACGAGGCGTGTGCGTGCCTTCAAGCCGGAGATTACGAGGATGCATTTATCCTGAGAGCGAAGGCGTTCGTGCCTTGGATGTTTGGAGCTTACGACGATGGCCGAGTTTATCTGCTATTTGGGGATAGAGGCGGCAATGATGGGAACGGTTGTGTTAACTGGCCGCGTTATTAACGAACTCGGAAGGATCGACGTTTCTTCTTTAGAATCTCTTGGGGATGAGCAAATGGTTTCGGGCTTACCTTGATGGCCGAAGAGGGATTGTTGTGCGGGAGCTTACCTTGATGGCGGTGAAGGTGGGACGATCAGACTTCTGCGGCGGCGTAGGGAGATATGTGTTAGCTTCTTTGAAGTGAAAAGATATTCGGAGCTTCACGAAGATGGCGAAGAGGGATTGTTGCAAAGGCGTTCGTGCCTTGGGGTTCGGGACTTATTGCGGTGCTGTTGGGAAATGAACGATGGTGAAAACCATTAGAAATTTTAACGTCGGGAGATGGAATTGTACAGGAGATGTCGGAGACGGGATTGAGCGTTTGAATGTCAAGCGTCAGCGGGGATTGAAGTGAGCGTTTGAATATGGCTTGTCAGCGGGATGGAATTGCGTCCACAGAGGCAGGCGTTAGTGAAAACTTGGCCAGGAATTTAACGTACGGATACGGCGTTAGTGAAAACCCCAGAATTTGCGTGTCACAGAAACGAGCGTTGGTAAAAACTAGCGAAGATTTACTTGTACAGAGAACGCGTTAATGGCTCATGGGAATTTGCATGCTGAGACGCGTGTCTTAGCGAAAACTTGCTGGGAATCTGACGTCACGGAGACAGCGTTAGTGAAAACTAGCTGGGAATTTAACGTGCGGAGACGAGCGTTAGTGGCTTAGCGAGAATTTAACCCCACGGAGATGAGCGTTAGTGAGCAAACATGAAGTGCAAAAATATGTATCTAAGTAGATGGGAAGAGGGATAGTACGCACTCACGAACAAATTCAAACCATAATATTTAAAGATAACAAATGAACACTAATAGAACAGATCGAAACAAACATATTTACAGAAAGTAAATAAAACAAACATGAAATTTGTAGGGTGTACATAAAAAACCAACTAAATTAAATTGAACTAAACTAAACTAAACCAAACTAAACTAAACCTTCCTCCCTACAACTTGACTACTCATTCTCATTCTTCAATATCCCCTTCGGAATCATCATTTTGATCCTCCTCTGGTTCTTCTTCTGAATCCTCCTCGGGATCCTCCTCATTCTCATTCCCAACGGTCTCCATAGGCTCGATTCTGCCTAGGTCATTAGCATGGGCCTCCGCAGGGAACTCTAGCCCATGGATTCGACTCAAAGCCACACCTAATGCGGTTTGGGACTGATTATATCTTGCTATAGCTTCCTACAGTCGATCTTGCAATTCTTCCATTCCAGACCGTAATTCTGCGACTTTAGTCTCGAGGAGGATTCTTTTGTGTTGTTCACGTAAGTAAGGGTGTGCATGATTCCTTGGCTTCTTTAGATTTCCTTCATGAAATTCAGCTCACGTAGGATCTTATCGAGTAAGCGGTGGTCGTTGGCCGGTACTTTTTCTTAGCTGTTTTGGATTGTCCCTTGCCATGATGGGGATCAAGTTTAGAAAGCCGGACCGAGGATTTCGCAACAAGCTGCAAGCCCCATAACATACGTACTTATCCCAACTCGTGTGTGTAAAAAATAGGAAATAGTTGCCATTTGTATATCATCATCTCTATTGTATTATAGATTTAATATAAAATTAAATTCTAAATTAAATTAAATTGAGCATATTGAGTAAAAAATGTTAATAATATTATAAGAATTATAAAGATATTATTTCTAATTTTAGAATTATATTTTCAATAAAAAATAGGTCGAAATTTATAAATTATATAATACCCGTAATTCAAAAAAGTTGATGTAGTTATATTATTTTTGAAATGCTTCAATATATTTTTTTCTCTTATCCTCTAGCTCCAAAAACACAAACACAAATTCCATTAAAATGCTTCAATATTATTTTAAAATGCTTCAATATAATTATTTTAAAGTTGATGTAGTAATATATTTTTAAAAAGCTGATCTCTCTCTCTCTCTCACTCTCTCTCTATCTCTCTCTCACACTCAAAGAAACGCAAAAACAAAGAAGCTTGATTTTGTTTCTATATCCTCCCAAAATTCGCTTTATCCAGATTCTTCTCTCTCCACGGCCAACATGGCTACCCCACCCCCTGATCGAGACCACCTCCTCCCCTTCCCCTTCCCGCCCCTCCCCTCCCCATTCGATCGGCGTTAACGATCAAAGCCATGTCTTCTCAGTCCAACTCGCCTCCCACCGAGAGATTGATTAAGAGGAGCTCTTGGGTTTGATCGTCGCAGAAAGAAATCATCGGTCGGAGGAAGGCGAAGCACCAAATCAAAATTCCCTCAGGAGCATCAATTTGGTAGTTTTTGGGAAAAGAACCCCCTGATTCACGCGAAGCCGTTCGCAAGGAACCCTCCCGATCCGCCCTTGAGCCGTCCATGGTCGCCTTTGATCCGTCATGGCATGAACCGCCACCCCAATCCGCAGCTAAATGCGTCCTCCGCGATTACGCCTCGGTTAAGTAGAAATTGATTCTATTTTCTCTTTCATTCATGGATTCAAAGGTTGGTTAATCGTATTTTTCTTTCATTCATAGTGGATTCAAGGGTGCTTTTATGAGGAAGCAGCGGCGGTGATGTTCGGATGGAACGACTAAGCGGTGGGTTTGATATATATAGTTTAGATTTTTGGTTGATTGGTCTTCGTATTTTCAATATGTTTTTGCGGTGCGGTTTGATATATAGTTTAGTTTTTGATTGATTGGTCTTAACAGTATTTTCAATATGTTTTTGGTTGATTTGGTCTTCGCTTATTTTTCAATATCTTTACAAGCGTGGATTATCACTTACGTATTTTCAATATGAATAGCAAGAAGGATCTATTGGGTTATCATTTAACTAAATAGAATAGCGAGAAGGATCTACAACTTTTCAATATTGCCCCTTGAAATTTCTTTCCCTCATCTATTCTACGAGAGAAATTAAATAGAGAATTAAACGAGAGAAGCAATTGACATAAACTTACGAGTTTAAGAGAGAGAAAATGGCCGACGGAGAGCAAAAGGCACGAGAAAATCTTCAAGCGTCGCATAGAAGCAAAGCGGTGAAAATCTTAGGCGTGAGCACGTAAAAATGGTGAAAATTAGGAAAAGAAAAATAACATGGGAGAAAAAAGCAAGAGAGGTTGGATAAATTAAAATATTACAATTGTTTGCCAAATGTGATGAGTGTGGGGTGGTTTTTAAGCGCAACTTTAGCTAGCTGCTGTCCCGGTCGGAGTGGGGAGAGATCGAGTGGGGAAAGAAGGCGAGAGGGAGAAGTTGAGAGATAGTTGGAGAATGGATTTTTATGGCCGTTGGATCAAATTTCCTAGATTCATCTATCCACGGACCGCCACTTATCCCCGAGATAAGAGCGGTTAAATCAATGCCTCTATATTGTATTATGGAGGAATACATTTGATTTATATTTCGTTTTTGTTTGTTTTTGTTTGTTTTGTGCTTATAATGGCTTGATCTATACTATATTAAAGGAAGCAAGTGGTAAATTTTTGATAATAAAGAGCAAAAATCGACATTTTAATCATCCTTTGAATAAAGCAAAATACTTCACAATTTTCATGGCTTTCCATTTACCCTCGAAGTGTCGGCTTGTCGAAGAGCGAAATAGTTGTAGCGTTGTTTAATTAAAATGACAAAGTCTTCAAGCTTTTAGGATATAGTTGTAATATTCGTAAAATTTTAAGACTTACAAAAAGCGTTTTTAGGTCTTTTAACAAGGTTTTATTTCAAGACTTAAAAAAGATTTATTTATAAATATATTTCAAAATTGACCTATAAATATTAAAAATTCATAAATTATTACTTTATTTATTTTATCAAAAAAGTAATTCAAATAGATGTTGTATTACTATTCCTATATTCAAGTTAAAAAAAATTATAAGTTAATAATTTATTTATTTTAAGTTTATTTTAAAAACATTTTTGTTTTAAAGTTATTTTTAATTACACCTTTTTTACAATTTCGTATACCCAACCCATCTAAATAATAAATTATTTTTTATTTTTTGAAATAATAATTTTAGTCAAATCTAAATTATTATTACCAAAAAAATATGCCTTAACTCTCACGTGAAAAGAAGAAAGAAAAAAAAATCAAATGTGGATGTAAAAAAATAGCAATCTTTCTTGTTTTTCCTAAAAAATGAAAATTAATTATACATTTGGGGCCGAGGAAATAGTATTACTATATTAATCTATATACATAAATCTTAAATATTATATAACGATAACATTAATGAAATATGTAAAAATCAAACGTGGATGTAGAAGTTGAATACGGCTCAAGAACAAAATAACTTATCAAAATCGAAATTGATGATACTTGAAAGTTTCATGTGCTCCTAGTCCCGTCATAATATGCCTTTTTGGCTTGACGGGAATTAATGTAAGGTGAAAAAGTGATGTGTTGTGAGTGTAGATGGACGGGTAGCGAGAGAGAAAGTGGAGTAAGTGGGTAATGGTTGTGAGTAGAGAGAAGTGGATCCCATTTTTCATTTTAGGAAAGTGTAGATTATTGTAGAGACGTCGAAAGAGGTCTTTTTGCGGATTACCGTAGGACGGAGGTAGTAATTTTTTTGTTTGGAGGATTAAGAGTGGGGAGTTACGAAATTGTAGTTGAAGAGAAAAGATTGGGAGAGTTAGAACTAGGATAGATTACGCCTTTCCAAAAGTTGGCTGTCCCAGAAAATGTATTTGTTGGCAATTACTTCCATAATCACTGTTTCTTAACTAAAATTACGCGCATATCACGTTGATACACAATAACTATGTTTTTGCATCAAAATATGTGTTTAATTCCATAGCAATGAAAAACGGACGTGACATTGAGTATTATTGAATAGAACGAAACTACGTATAAAACGTGTTTTGTACAAACTAACTATGCTTTAAATATAGATTTATTTTAGTGATCTTCAATCGATATTTGTGCAGATAATATAGTTTTTCAAATAAGTATTTTACAATGTATACAAATATCTCTATTTTGTTGTATTTGTATAAATTTTTGTCTTTTTGTGTTAGTAGATATCAGGTACGTCGCACGGGAGTGAGCTTAACGGATTTTTTTGAAAAGTTAGAACTTGAAGGTGGGATAGTTGATTTGATGGTGTAATCTGTTGCTTTTAGTTTTAATTTTTTTCTATGTTATGGTTAAATCTGAAGGTGAATAATTAATGTTTAACTAGTGATAATATTCAATTGAATATTTATTATCATAAAAAATTATATTATATTGTAATTTATAGAATCGAAGGAAACGAACCATTAGAATCGGATTAATGGGACCGGTCCCATAACGTAATGGTATGGTTATGATCCTAAAATTTTACAAAATCGAAGTATTGATCCGATATTGATTTTCTAAAATTTTAATTTTGACAAACTTCGGAACAATCTGAATCGTTAACACCCTTATTTGTATTTGAACAAATGAGGAATCAAACATGGGTTGTGAAGCAAGATAGGTCACAGGCAGGTAACGACCAACCCAGCGCATTGGTGCCAATAAATAAATAAACATAAAATTTTGGAGGAAACCTGTTTCTCTATCTATAAGTTATAAAAAAATTTGTTTTTAAATATATCGACTTGGTGTTTTAAAGCCTAAACTCACTGTTTTAAGGCCTAAACTCGCTATTTTATTTTCTAGGTTAAACTCACTATTTTAACACCTAAACTCACTATTTTATTTTTTAGATATTTTAAAGCCTAAATTCAATATTTTAAGGTCTAAACTCAATATTTCTAAGAATGAAAGTCGGCTTTTTAGAAAAAACTGATTTCTCCTCAAACTTACTCGTAAATAAATGTATTTTTTGCTGTATTAAGCAAAGCTTTAACTAAAATTGATGAAAATTGATGCAAACGTCTCTACTTCAGTTCCCCGCGGACCCTCTCCGTCGTTGTTCTTAGCTCCATTTCCTAAATTTTTCATTCAGAAATCTCAAACTCACAAATTCACCTATTTCTCATTCAAATTTTGAGCATCTTCATCACAAAGTTTGTTGTTTTCAGCACCTGATTGCGATTGAATTTCGATTTTCGATGAAGTTGATTTGAACTGCGGTGAACAGTTTTTTGGATGTTTAATCGGTTAAATTTTGAGAGAATTAGGGTTTTGATCATAAATTAGGTGATTGGTTGGTTGATTCGAGTTTATATTCACCACATCGGTTAACAATCGGAAGCGCTGGGTGCTAATCAGTCCCGACAAAGACCGTCGGCGACGCCGGCCGGTTCGGGACTTTGGTCATTTCTTACCCCTAGTCCTCCCCAACCTTATACTCTTCATTACCTGCCTCAAATGGATTTTGTTAACCGTCGAACTGCCAATCACCCCCAGCCTCCGCCACCTCAATCCACCTCATCTTCTTCCACTTCTACTGCTTCGGCTCAGCCGCCGCATTCCGTCGAAGAGCCGGAGTACTTGGCTCGGTACATGGTTGTTAAACATTCATGGCGCGGTCGGTACAAGAGAATATTGTGTATATCGAATCACACGATCATTACTTTGGATCCCGCCACGTTGTCGGTTACTAATTCGTATGATGTTGGTAGTGATTTCGAAAGTGCCGCTCCGATCATTGGGAGAGATGATAATTCAAATGAGTTTAATGTCAATGTGAGGACTGATGGGCGTGGCAAGTTTAAAGGGATGAAGTTTTCCTCCAATTTTAGGGCCAGTATATTGACTGAGCTGCATCGGATTAGGTGGAATAGAATTGGCCCTGTTGCCGAGTTTCCTGTGCTTCACCTTCGGCGAAGGACTTCCGAGTGGGTCCCTTTTGTAAGTTTGCTGATTTTCCTTTCGTAGCTGATATGATATTTCTATACTTCGATAATGCTTAGTAGCAGCAGTAATGGTGGCTGTTAAGTTTATATGTGTTCCTCTTGAAATAGGTTTGAACTTGTTAGGTGATCAATAGACGTTTGGCTTTGCTTAGTCATCAGTAAAACCATGTGCCGCTGATAGAAGAATTTGTTAAAGTAATTGGTGTTCAACTAAATGCTGCGTCTAAACTCTAAAGTGGTACTGGTGGCTTGTAACTTATCTCTAGTCTATGTGGCAGCGAGTGTATTATGTTGCTTTTCGATTGGATTTGAACTGGTTATTCCATCAATACCTGTTTGCTTAGTGAAATCATCTAGGTCAACTATTTGCGGTTAAAAAACAGTACTCAGATTGATAAGGTTATTGGGTTATGTGCAATGTATGTTACTATGTGCTGTTACATAATAGTACATAGATTGACAGGGTAATTGAAGTTCAACTATACACCGAACACATGTTCCATGCTCCCTTTTCAGTTCCCCTGCTCTATTCCCTTTATTTCTGATGTATTTTAGCATCTAATCAATATCAAACTGTAGATCTTTTCCACTACCTTCAGTAAAAATCCTTATTCATGTTTGTTATGATTTCACGTGGAACCTTTAAACCACCCTTTCAAGTTTTTCATTACTCTTATTAGATACTCCGTATAAAATTATCTTCAACATAAGTCTGAAAGAATTTACTGATTCTTGCTGAAGGCAATGTAGATTGTTTAACTTGAATGTTATTATGGCAGTTTCTTCTTGAATCTGGGTTTAGGAGAAAGCAAAAAATTGAGATTGTTTCAGATATTATGTGGACATAAGCTGTTCTGTATCCGTGTTTTTATTGAAAATTCTTGAGCTGTCGTCTTTGAAAATTTTGTTTAGAGACCATCTTCTCTGATTCATATCATCCAAATGATGATCTATAATTTGTATTTCTTTAGGAAAAATTCTTGTTTAAATGTCATTCTTTACCTGTCTTAATTAGTAAAAAATGGCAGGATAGTTCACGTTTGACTAAAGTTTCATCCATTTAGAGACGAAGCGAGTAGCAATTGTCGACACCCAAGTCGCTTAACAATATATCAGCTGCAATGCTACTTGGGGCAGTCTGCAAAGTTTATAAAGCCTTTCCTGAAAACTCAAAACCATGATATTTATTTCGGGTTAGCAATTAAAGAGAGTTGTTTTTGAGTGGGATTGAGAAATAAAAAAGGGTCTACGAGGAGTTAAGGGACTTGTGGGATTTTATCAACTTAAATTAGAAAATAGGTTAGGGTCAAGAAATAAAGATTGCTGAGTAATTGTGCTGTGGTACTGGTGATGACTTGCAATGTCGTGATAATCTATTTTACTCTTAAGAAGCTAGTAGTCTGGACTCTGGTGTGATAGCTTGATTCATCTTCTGCATGGCTATGTTGTTTAACCTACTAGCCTGTAATGGGTGGTTTTTGCAGAAACTGAAAGTTACATACGTTGGAGTTGAACTCATTGAATTAAAATCTGGAGACCTTCGTTGGTGTTTGGACTTTAGAGACATGAGTCTCCCTGCTATTATTCTTCTTTCTGATTCGTATGGGAAGAAAACTGCTGATCATGGAGGTTTTATTCTTTGTGCTTTATATGGAAGAAAATCCAAAGCTTTTCAGGCTGCTTCAGGGACTTCAAGTGCAGCAATCGTATCGAACTTGGTAGGATGAACTTCTTTTTGCGTTTGCAAGTCAATTTTTGTTATGCTTCCTACCCCAACCCCTCTAACCAATGTCAGTCTTGTGCATGCATACTGTTCTTTATCATGTTGCTCGAGTGGAAAATATCCTGTATTAAACTGACATGTTCCACAATTCTGTTCAGGTTAAAACTGCTAAGTCCATGGTTGGTGTAACACTAGCTGTTGATAGTTCTCAATCACTCACTGTTGCTGAGTATATAAAGCGAAGGGGTAACTAACGACCGTCTTCTGTTGGTGTGTGCATACATATATAAAAAAATATTGATACACCTGCGGTGTAAACAAACTCTCTACACAAGTGCCTCATATAAGTGTACTATAACATGGATTAGTGTGAAAAGTCACTTGATTGATATCAGTGTGATGGTAGTTGTCAATCATTTTATTTTTCCGGTATAAAATTCATTGAATATAGTTTGTTAAGGTTCAGTTATTCCTATCAATCAATAAAATCACTCGAGATAAAACCTTACTCAACAAAAATTAAAATTAGTCTGTGATAAATAATCAATATGTTTGCATTACGAAAGGGATTCTTATCATACATAATGTTTCTATGCCGATTTTGGATTTTTTTTGTTTTGTTTGAATACTCAAATGCACACATACATGTATGTACTTGTATATCTATACTTATGTGTACTTGTTCTGGAAAAACTATTGATTATGGTCTGATGTAAAATCAGCCAAAGAGGCTGTCGGGGCAGAAGAAACGCCTTGCGGGGATTGGTCTGTCACGAGGCTGAGGTCTGCCGCTCATGGGACACTCAATACTCCAGGCTTGGGTTTGGTTTTTGGACCAAAAGGAGGACTTGGTGAACAAGGTGATGCTGTATCTCGTCAACTTATCTTAACAAAGGTCTCCCTTGTTGAAAGGCGGCCCGCAAACTACGAAGTAAGATGATGATTTTTGCTGTTTTAGGCACTATTTCTGATCATACATTCTGGAGATACTAGTACGACATGATATGGATATGACAATCCATTATTACACAAAGAATATTGAAAATGAAAGAATGCCTAACTGTTCTCTTATTGTACTAACAAATCATAAGTACAAAAGGTTGGAATTAAGAGGAAAAGAGGGAAAACATGATTGCAAGAAGGTATCAGCCTAATTTAGAGTTTTGAATTGACGCATCACACCCGAGCAGATCATTTTTATTAGATGTTCTCTGATGTCCCTTTTCTTGTTGAATTTTATAAATTTAACCTTGCCGTATCCTAAATTTGTAAGTCTTATGTCTGCCTTTTCCTTGCTATCATTGACATTTTTTTTTAATATTTATGAGATACACATGATTTATTCCTCCTGATATCCTAGAAGCATCTGATACTCTTTTAGTCAGTTCGGAATTTTCTTTCCTTCATAATGCTTTAAAGATATCTGCCAGATCATAGTCACTATCCCCTCTAACCATACAGAGAGTACCTTCTCTTCCTTTTTAAGGTTATTCCAATTAGAGAGTACACACACTAAAATCAAGCTTACAGATTTCATGTAATGGTATCTCTAATCCTCATTTAGCCAAAACATAAAATAATAAGTTAGATACTACAAGGTTATTGTTATGTAATGATCATTCCCGGAGGAATTAATATAGAGCTATATCTATTCTTCTAGGCAAGCATGCTAACATTTCACGAAATGACCTCCTGATTATCCTGATTGCCATTTGGGGATGGTTCAAAGATGTCTGTTACATGATCCTGTATATTTGGAGGATCTGTGCCTCAGAAATTTATGGAAGCCAGGGCGTTAATTATGAAGAATAACAAGAATGTAGAGGACTCAAAATCAGTTGCAGAGAGTATTGTTTTGGTTGCAAAAACTTGCTTGGTACAGAAACCTCTAATTACTTGGCTTAAAACGGTAGTCAGAATTAAAAAATTAAGTAAAACCCGCAGGTTTCTTTTCATTATGGCTTTGTCGTTCTGAAGTTGTCCAACCAGACATCTTGCTAACTTCAGATCGAGATGCATACAGTGGCTTTTCACCGGTTTGCAGACTTCCTTCGCATAAAATATGTCAAGTCCAAGACAGCAACTTTTAGATATTGTACCTGAAGTAACAGGCTCATCTATAGTGTAATTCATAGATTATATTCACCTAAAATGGTTTATGAATACTTGTAAAGAAATATTAATGAATCAGAATGTAGTTGTCATTCATTTCATGATGAATCAACCGTACTTAAAGTGATCCCTTTGTGTATGGGTCTTAACAATCCTTCTAAATTGTTTTGGAACTTCCACAGGCTGTCATTATCCGTCCTTTATCTGTAGTCAGTTCTCTTGTTCGATTTGCCGAGGAGCCACAGATGTTTGCAATTGAATTCAACGATGGATGCCCTGTCCATGTGAGCTCTTTACTAATTTACAGAATTTCACATAGAAACTGGCTGTGAAATTTACATTATCTTTGTTTCAGGTTTATGCTAGTACCTCTCGAGATAGCTTACTTGCGGCTGTCAGAGACATGTTACAAACAGAAGTAGGTAGTTTTGCTCGAGAGTATTATTGATTTTTTTATAGAGAATAATTTCTTAATGAGTATTATTGTTATTTGTGGTAAAAATTGTGATTATCTTGTACAGGGTCAGTGTTCAGTGCCTGTACTACCAAGGTTAACTATGCCTGGTCATCCTATTGATCCTCCTTGTGGAAGAGTTCATTTGCAACTTCCTGCTGGGCAACAACGCTCTAGCACTGACATGGATAGTGCTACCATGCATTTGAAACACTTGGCGGCAGCTGCCAAAGATGCTGTTGCTGAAGGAGGCACCATTCCTGGATCAAGAGCTAAGCTATGGCGTAGAATAAGAGAGTTTAATGCTTGTATTTCGTATGGTGGAGTGCCGCCTAACATTGAAGTACCTGAAGTAACTTTGATGGCCTTGATTACAATGCTCCCTGCTGCTCCAAATTTACCTCCAGAGGCCCCTCCTCTGCCATCACCTTCTCCCAAAGCAGCTGCAACAGTTACAGGCTTTGTTGCATGCTTGCGCAGGTTACTGGCTTCTAGGTCTGCTGCTTCACATGTGATGTCTTTTCCCGCTGCTGTTGGAAGAATAATGGGTTTGCTTAGAAATGGTTCCGAGGGAGTAGCCGCTGAAGTATCGGGCCTAATCGCAATGCTAATTGGTGGAGGTCTTGGAGATATATTTTTATTGACGGATACAAAAGGTGAGCGACATGCAACATACATGCATACGAAGTCTGTGTTGTTTGCTCATCAGAGTAATCTCATTATCCTGGTTAACAGATTGAAACCAATGTCTGTTTCACCATTATTGTCGATGTCGGTTGTGGAGGTTTTGGAGGCAATGATATGTGAACCACAGGGAGAAACAACTCAATATGCTGTGTTTGTTGAATTATTACGCCAAGTAGCTGGTTTGAAGCGTCGGCTGTTTGCATTGTTTGGACATCCTGCAGCAGGTGTAAGAGAAACAGTGGCTGTTATCATGCGTACAATTGCAGAGGAAGATGCAATTGCAGCAGAGTCCATGCGGGATGCGGCATTGCGTGATGGTGCTTTGCCTAGGCATTTGTTGAATGCATTTTTCCTCCCGGCGGGTGAACGACGTGAAGTTAGCCGACAACTCGTGGCTCTCTGGGCAGATTCTTATCAACCCGCTCTTGATTTGTTATCTAGAATACTACCTCCAGGACTGGTCGCATATTTACACACGCGTAGTGATGAGGGTCAACAAGAAGATATTTCTAACCAGGAAGGATCTTTTATGAGTAGTAGAAGGAGACGTTTACTTCAGCAGAGAAGGAATCACACAGGAAATGGAGTAACTTCACCTCGCAATTTTGTACCAGCAGTGAATAATTTTGAAGTTGGTGATTCGACAAGGCAACCAGGTGCAACTACTTTAATGGCGCCGGATGATTATCAAAACTCTGCAACAGATCCAAGTTTAGGACAGTTGTCAGCAGCTCCATCCTCATCAATTGACACTGCTGAAAACATGCCTGGTGAATTTTCATCTACAAGGATTCCACAAACTGATCATTCAGCATCTGTTGCTTCTCCTAATGCCTTATCACCTAACGGGTATCAATCAGTTGAACCAAATGTTCGTAACTCTGTTGATTCTGATACCAATGTTGGTGTACAGAACACAGATCTGCCTGCTCCTGCACAGATTGTAATAGAAAATACACCCGTGGGATCTGGAAGGTTACTCTTGAATTGGACTGAATTTTGGCGAGCCTTTAGCCTTGATCACAACCGTGCCGACTTGATCTGGAATGAGCGTACTAGGCAGGAGTTAAGAGAGGCTTTGCAGGCGGAGGTTCATAAATTAGATGTTGAAAAGGAGCGAACTGAAGACATTGTTCCTGGCGTTACAACCACAGAGATGGTTGGACAAGATAGCGTGCCTCAGATTTCTTGGAATTACACTGAGTTTTCTGTTCTATATTTTAGTCTATCTAAAGAAGTTTGTGTGGGCCAATATTATCTTCGTTTACTGCTTGAGAGTGGCAGCAGTGGTAAGGCAGAGGACTTTCCACTGAGAAACCCAGTTGCTTTCTTTAGGGCATTGTACCATCGATTCTTATGTGATGCAGACACTGGACTTACTGTAGATGGTGCTGTGCCTGATGAAATGGGAGCCTCTGATGATTGGTGTGATATGGGAAGGTTAGATGGGTTTGGTGGTGGGGGAGGCTCTTCAGTTAGAGAGCTCTGTGCAAGGGCAATGGCCATTGTCTATGAGCAACATTATAACACGTTAGGCCCTTTTGAAGGCACAGCACACATTACAGTTCTCTTGGATAGGACTGATGACAGAGCTTTGAGGCACCGGCTTCTTCTTCTTCTCAAGGTACGACTAATGTTATTCGTCCCACTCCCCCCCCCCCAAAGCCTAAAAAGAAAAATACAGGCACACACGCATGAGCACATTCTTTAATGCTCAAATAACGATCTTTCATTTGCGAGTATTGAAGGCGTTCTAGATAAATCTTCAAAATATTCACTTCGGTTCATGTACTGTATTTTTATTCTACCTCTGTGACCATATTTGTTTATCGCTGTTTTTGATTTTGGATAACAACTCTAGAATATTCAAAATAAAGTGTCCTGCTACCGTGTACCCTTTAGTCATGTTACTTGAACAATAGTTGTCATTTCATTGTGATTTGAAAGAAATGAAAGAGAATATTCTTGTTGGACACGTCTTATTCACTTGTGTAGGAGTTTTAAAAGAATTTGCTTTATGATTTCAATTTATTATTAAGCTTGAATGGTAATATAATTCACTTTTGATTAAATTTCACATTAAATAAGCCCTAACCAATTATTATTATATCAAAAAGAGTATGTACATCTCCAGGCTCATAAATGGTATTTACTTGGAAAGTATCACAAGTAACCCTTTCCTATGTCATGTTGCCCCTCCGCCTCATGGTGTGGGTGATATTGATCAGTTCATGTCTCCATCAGTTTATGGAGCTCATTAAGTAAGCAATCACATCCACCGAGATTGCCGGGAAACAGCTTGGAACTGAAAAGGGAGTTGGCAGTTTCATTATCTATTATTGCAGTTTTTCTTAATTGTGAAGAGCTGATATAGGCTAGAGGTTTGAGGATACATGTTTTAGTTCTTATTCCCCACTACTTGAACCCATTTTCTAACAGAGAAGATAATCCTTTTCAAGTCAAGATGATGTTATACTTCCGGTTAATCTGTCCTGCTTATCTAACATTTTCAATGTTATTTCACTTTGTTCAGATTTTGATGAAGGTTCTGTCAAATGTAGAGTCTTGTGTCTTGGTTGGAGGTTGTGTGCTGGCTGTTGATTTAATGACAGTGGCTCATGAGGCCTCCGAAAGAACTGTTATCCCTTTGCAATCTAACTTGATAGCTGCTTCTGCTTTCATGGAACCGCTAAAAGAATGGATGTTTATCGACAAGGATGGTGCACAAGTTGGACCAATGGAGAAAGATGCTATTAGAAGATTCTGGTCAAAGAAAGCTATAGATTGGACAACAAAGTGTTGGGCCTCTGGTATGCTAGACTGGAAAAGATTGCGAGATATTCGCGAGCTTCGATGGGCACTGTCACTGAGGGTTCCTGTCCTCACTCCTCCCCAGGTAAAGCGATCAAATCATGTGCCTAGTTGAACAATAATTCAGGTACTGGCATTCAGGTGCAGTGCATTTGATTCCAGCCAGATTCGAAACTTTGCTCGACTGTCTTGCCAGTTAATTATTGATGGATTTTTTCTTTAAGATCATGTTCACTACTTGTTCAGAGGACTTGGTTCCGAATAGGATTTTTAGATTCTGGGTGTATATGAAATCTCTTACATTAAGAATGTAGGCTCTGTCTGCAATCTTTTACCTTAGGAATGTCTTGATTCTTTCAGAAAATCTTGTGATTGTATATCTTCCCAAAATCCTCCCATTGCTCATTTGAGTCCCTTATGGATGTTCCATGCAATTTTTTTATTTTTTTTTGCTTATATACTTGTATACTTCTTTCTTTGGCATCACTTTCTTGGAATCGGTTACCCCAAATATAAACTTTTTTTCTGATACAAATAATCTGTAAGCAGATTGGTATACATATTTCTTTTCCTGAAGTTTATTTGTCATACAACATGCATGCTACTTTTTCCTTGGAGAAAAATCATTCTTGTGTTAACTGTAATAGGTTCTTTTCTGTGTCCAGGTAGGTGAGGCAGCATTGTCCATATTACACAGTATGGTGTCTGCACACTCAGATATAGATGATGCTGGAGAGATTGTTACCCCAACGCCTAGGGTAAAACGGATCTTGTCAAGTCCGCGCTGCCTTCCACATATTGCGCAGGTGATATATGGATTGCTGATGACTTATTGGCTGTATTAATACTCGTTGGTCGGGTAATGTGATTGCTGTGTTGGAGGGTTGGCTTTTAATTTTATTGTTACAGTTTTGTCTCTAGCCTAATTCTATAATTTATACTCCCTCCGGCCGTCCAAAAAATGTCCAACTTTACTCTCGATCAAGAGAAAATTTAATTTTTTTTTGGACATTCATTTTGGGATGGAGGGAGTATTATGGATCTGCACCATTGAAGCCAGGTATCAGCTTCAATTTTTTAAAGATTGCATGGATTTACTATTGATATCTATATCTTAGAGTAATTATTATTTCTACATATTTTTCTTCATTAATTAATAAACATAAAGTAACTGTCCTAGTATTTGATTTGAAGTTCTTAGAATTTAGAAATGCACTCTACTAGAGGTAACGTTTTGGGGAGTAAACCTTTTGTTCTTTGCTGAGGTGATCTGACTAGTAACTAGTTCTTTATTCTTTAGTGGGATTAGAGAGCTTAAAGTTGCAGGTTGTGAAGTGAAAAGGGTGGGGGAGTTTGGAATGATCAAACTTCAGTTAATGATGTCGATGGAGGATGACTGGAGTGGGTGGCTTTTGATTGAGTTGAAACTTGAAAGTGAAAGCAAAGTGTAATGGTCTTTTAGGAAAAAAAAAGTGTCATGGTTAAACTGAAACCAAAAGCAAAGTGCAGTGGTTAAAAATGCTTTTTTTTTTTTTTTTTTACTTTTCCTCCGAGCCGAAGTTTCTGCTTCTGGATTTGTGTACATTAGTGAACACTGTTGCACATTATTTATGCGTCATAGAATTAGATTTATTCCGGAAATGAACTTTTTTTGCACATGATTATGATCAAAACAAATTTGATGTTTGTAGCCTTGTAAATATTTTTTATAATAGAAATTGTGTTGATACAGGTGATGCTTTCTGGGGAACCAACCATCGTAGAGGTTGCTGCTGCTTTGTTAAAAGCCGTTGTTACCAGAAACCCCAAGGCAATGATAAGGCTATATAGTACAGGCGCCTTTTATTTTGCGCTGGCATACCCTGGATCTAATCTTCTTTCAGTTGCCCAGCTATTCTCAATGACTCATGTGCACCAGGCATTTCACGGTGGTGAAGAAGCTGCAGTTTCCTCCTCATTGCCTTTAGCGAAACGTAGTGTGCTGGGTGGTCTACTACCTGAGTCTTTGTTGTATGTACTGGAGCGTAGTGGTCCGGCTGCATTCGCTGCAGCAATGGTAACTGATTCTGATACTCCTGAGATTATATGGACTCACAAAATGCGAGCAGACAATCTGATCAGACAGGTGAATTTGCTTTGAATTTTGGACATGTTCTTCTTGATTTGATACTAAAGGGAATGGAATTATAAAGTGCTAAGTAATCATACTATTTCATTTTCCAGGTTATGCAGCACCTTGGTGATTTTCCTCAAAAGTTATCCCAGCACTGCCATTGTTTATATGATTATGCTCCTATGCCGCCAGTGACATATCCAGAGTTGAGAGATGAAATGTGGTGTCACCGCTATTACCTGCGAAACTTGTGTGATGAGATTCGATTCCCAAATTGGCATATAGTAGAACATGTTGAATTCTTACAGTCATTGCTGGTTATGTGGCGTGAGGAGTTGACACGGAGACCTATGGATCTTTCTGAGGAAGAAGCCTGCAAAATACTAGAGATCTCTTTGGAAGATGTATCAACAGATGATCCCAGTAGAAAGCACTCCGCTGATATGCCTGAGGAGATTTATAGCATATCAAAGCAGATTGAGAACATTGATGAAGAAAAGCTTAAGCGACAATACAGGAAACTTGCAATGAAGTATCACCCGGACAAAAATCCTCAGGGGAGGGAGAAGTTTCTTGCTGTGCAGAAAGCGTATGAGCGCTTGCAGGTATTCACTGGCCCATGTGCCACTTTCATGAATGTCAGTTTCTTATGGCCTTTGGAATTTCTTTGAATGTTGATTATCACCCTCTAAGCTTTTGCAAGTTGATATGACTAAAGTCTGGGGTCTTGTTAACTGAATACATAATATGGCTGACTTATAGTAAGATCTGCGTTTTGGTGAAGGCCAATAGAACTTTTCACATAGGAAGGTCTCACAGAATACTTGGCTTCACTTGTAAAGACTCTGCATTTTATATCAGCGCCTTGATTTTTACATGTGAAATGGGTGAAATCTCATTCAGTTCTATTTATTTGTTTCTCATAGTAAATACTTGGTGTTGAATATGAAGAAGCCACAACGGGATAGGGTTCCTGATGAGTGTAAAATAGAAATAATAGTTGTTGGCAATTAATTATCTCTGTTAAATGCAATATAGATAGTCAATCGGTCGTACAATTACTCAAAACAATTGCATGCTTTGATGATCTTCTCCTAGATATTTTGTGTGAGGAAAAGGGAGGGAGGATTTGATTGTCTTCGAATGATCTGATAGAATTTTGTTGATTAAGGTATTTTTCTTCCCCCCTTACTGTGGAATAGTATGGATTGAAAGTAAAGTGGTTATAGTACAGTCAATATGGTGCCTGTAATACAACAAGCAATCGTCACTGGTGGAGTACTGTATATATCAATTTTATTTTTTCGAGATTTCACTTCTTATTCTTCTGTGTACCCACTTTGGTAGCTTAACCCAGATGTGGACTTTGATAGTTCTGAGAAACCAGCCAAGTCTCCTTGATTGGTATAAGGATTGAACTGGTCAGGAGCTAGTTCGCCGAAATGGATTCAGATTTACTGAAGTGATTATCCTTTCGTACATTGTAAATGGACCTGCTTCTTTGGGAGTTTTTAGTGTGATATTGCTTACCCAAGTTTGTGGATTTATGGCCGAGTATCAATTGTCAAATTTCACTTTTTTTGTAAATTACTAACCTTGCTTTCTAATGTGGTTCTTCATAGGCTACAATGCAAGGACTTCAAGGCCCCCAACCTTGGAGGTTGCTGCTTTTATTGAAAGGACAGTGCATCTTATATAGACGATATGGAGATGTATTGGAGCCATTTAAGTATGCTGGTTATCCTATGCTGTTAAATGCTGTCACAGTGGACAAGGATGATAACAATTTTCTATCGGTTGACCGTGCACCTTTACTCGTTGCGGCTTCCGAGCTCATTTGGCTGACGTAAGAGCTCTAGCTTTGTTTTTAAGAAGATTTTAGTTTATGTTTGACATCTGAATATGATAAGCTGTACTATTTTGATGTCACCTTCTGTGTTCTAGGTGTGTGTCGTCTTCACTGAATGGGGAAGAGCTTGTTAGAGATGGTGGAATACAGCTACTTGCAACTCTTGTTTCCAGATGCATGTGTGTGGTTCAACCAACTACTCCTGCAAGTGAACCATCCACCATCATTGTTACGAATGTGATGAGAACTTTTTCTGGTCTAAGTCGGTTTGAGAGTGCCAGAATTGAGATGCTCAAATATTCTGGACTAATCGAAGACATCGTGCATTGTACTGAACTTGAGCTCGTACCAGCTGCTGTTGATGCTGCTCTTCAGACTATTGCTCAACTGTCTGTCTCCTCTGAATTGCAAGATACCTTGTTGAGAGCTGGGGTGTTATGGTAAGTCGTCCATTTCTATTTGTAAGTTACTACTCATCGGAAAGTCTAAGCCGTTATAGGAGTCTAACAATCTATATCAAGCTTAATAGTATCCCTAATGTTGGATCTGCTCACATATGGTGAGATAAACAATGGTTCCTCACCAGGGCATCACAGACCAAACAGTGTGCATGTGAACTCATAACAAATACAAGGGGGACTTTCCCAAATAAGACCGTTGATATGATTTTAAGTTTTAACTCATCTAAAAGCATAATCTGTTATAGAGGGCCCCAGCTATGTATATCACGCTATACTCTAGTGTTATCTAACTTGCCTTTTCATATTTATTTATTTTTATCTTTAATGAATTTATTGTTATTTGCTATGTATTTTTTATTTGTTAAATATATTTGTTTCGTTGATATCGTCTCTCCCTACTTTCTTCACCTCAATAAATGTTTAGCATCATTCTTAGAACGAGCTCTTACTGATATTGTCGATGCATAACTATCCTATGTGATTTGTACTTCTTTGATTTCTCGGTCGATCTTCATTTTTATTGGTTCTTGGAATTGTACATTTATTTTCTTTTGCTGATGTTCTCTAGTTATGTAAATATCACATGCCATAGGGTATGTCTAAAGGGATGTCCTGCGTTAATACCCCCTTATAGGATGTCACTGTGAATGATTAGTTTTGTGAATGGTTATGGAAATAAAAGAGAGCAATGATCAATTAGCGAATTGATCATGGCTACCTTGACAAGGAGCAATTACTTGAGAGGGGGGTTTCTTTTCTGCAACACCCCTTGCAAGCAAGAGGACATTATCCTAAAAACTTATTCAGGCGCATAGTACACAATGCAGAACCATATCTTTATATATGAGCCTTGACCAGAGCAGAGCATATGAGTGTCATTTGACTTTGAGCGACATTTTGAAATGCATAACCATACATAGTATCCACCTTATAGACTTGTAGCATTGAAAGGGTATACACTTGAATATGATATTTGTTTAGCTGAATCTTGTATATTCATAAAAAAAAAAAACACTCATTTTTTTTATTTCCTTTTAATTTTTATTTTTGAAAAATAGACACTCCTTTTGAGACAGAGGGAGTAATACTTTACTTTTCTTGTGGGAGTTTGTCCATTACCTGATGTGTGACATCTCTATTATATATCTCCATGCTGATAAGGTGGTCCTACCCTGCTCGAAACCAGATTAGTCGGCACCCAATTGGAGTGTGACCAGAACAGATGCCGGTGGTCCAGAACAAAAAAAATATAGTAAAGCATTTCAGTTTTCTTTCCTAGATTATCAATGGACTTCGCTGTAATTTTTTATTTTTTTTGGTTTATACTAGGTACCTTTTGCCATTGTTGCTTCAGTATGACTCAACTGCAGCAGAATCTGATGCAACAGAAGGACATGGTGTCGGGATCAGTGTGCAAGCTGCCAAAAATTTGCATGCTGTGCAGGCCTCTCAGGCCTTGTCAAGGCTTAGTGGTACGGCTGCTGGTGAAAATCCAACACCCGAGAATCAGGGTGTAGCTGATGCACTCAAAGTTTTGCTAACTCCTAAACTTGCTAGTATGCTTAAAGTTGAACAACCAAAAGGCCTACTAACCACATTGAACTCGAATCTGGAGTCACCAGAGGTAAATGCCATTATGTCCTGGTCACATCCTTCTTTTATTTAATGGAGAGATATATGTTATGATGGTAAGACTTTTCTTGGTTACAGGCTTTGACATCTGTGGAGGCACTTGCCTATGTTAGCTTGGTCATAGTGTGATGTACTAGCAGTTATTTGAGTTTATGGCACAAAATAGTTATTTCAGTGAGCTAGTAGATATTAATATACAACTAACATTTGCGAACTTGACCTTAAATGTGAATACTTCATTTCTTATTCTGAGGCTCCTAAGTTATGTTGACAGTGATATTGTTATTTGGTGTATTTCATATAGCCTTGTCTTGCCGTATGTTAGAAACTTAGTATTATGTGTTAAATGTATACTAGAGCAAGCCCGTGTTCAAGGACACATATTTTTTTATTAATTTAAAAAAAAAAATTAATTTAAGGGCAAAATGGGAAAGGGACAACTTAGTGAGGGCAAAATGGAAAATTTGATCATTGATACTGTTCATTCAACTGTAGCAAGTACAAGTTGCCATTTATACTATAGATATTTGATCCTAACTTGTACTATTACGTTGTTGTTTAACTTAACCCTCTTATTGTGGGGCGTCTTTGCATGGTATACATCGTATGGGATTTGATGCTTATGAAATGGATACTAAAAATGCTGCTAAATACATAATGGCTTGGTAGTAGTATATGTAATGTGACGATCACATTGTCTATTTTACAAGGCGTAATCCAGTAGTGTCTTCCTGTTTTAGTTTGGCAATTCTCTTAGTGGATCAATTGTTTTTGGCTTCAGATTATTTGGAATTCTTCAACCCGAGCAGAACTGTTGAAGTTTGTAGACCATCAGCGTGCAAACCAAGGTCCTGATGGTTCCTATGACTTGAAAGAGGCACATGCCTTTTTATATGAAGCACTATCAAATGAGCTCTATATTGGCAATGTGTACTTGAGGGTCTACAATGATCAACCTGACTTTGAAATCACTGAACCTGAACATTTTTGTGTTGCTCTTGTTGATTTCATATCATGCCTAGTACACAATCAGCCTACTGCTGAGCCTGATGCTCAGACAAGTGGCTCATCCCTCGAAGCACCAGAGCATCAAAGTGATATGGCTGACAAAGAATATACTGAACAGCAAGCGCCCAACGGTTCTTTAACATCATCTAATGGGAAATTGACGGGCAAGGAGAATTTGGAATTGGTTAAAAATCTTCAATTTGGACTGACTTCTCTCCTGGTATGCACACCAGGAACGTGATATTTTTTACATATTTAAGGCTATATAACGTTATTGATAACTCACATTATCCTTTCGTGGATTGCAGAATTTGCTTACGAAAAATCCGAATTTGGCATCTGTACTTGCTTCTAAAGAAAAGTTATTACCACTTTTTGAGTGTTTTTCTGTTCCTGTCCCATCAGAAAGCAAAATCCCCGAGCTATGTTTAAGCGTTCTGTCACGCTTGACGACACATGCCCCTTGCCTGGAGGCCATGGTATCAGATGGATCTAGTCTTCTTCTTTTATTACAAATGCTTCATGCTGCCCCCAACTGTCGTGAAGGTGCACTCCATGTGCTTTATGCCTTAGCAAGCACCCCGGAACTTGCTTGGGCAGCTGCCAAGCACGGTGGAGTGGTGTACATTCTTGAACTTCTCCTACCTTTGCAAGGTAAAGTAACTTGATGCACCTTCTTTTCCATGTAGGTAGTTTGTGTTTTACTGAAACATTATATTTGCAGTAGAAATTCCCCTACCTCAAAGAGCGGCTGCTGCCGCTTTACTTGGGAGACTTGTTGTGCAGCCAATGCATGGGCCTCGAGTGGCTATTACCTTGGCAAGGTTTCTGCCAGATGGGCTAGTATCTGTTATCAAGGATGGTCCTGGTGAAGCAGTTGTAAGTGCCTTTGAACAAACGACAGAAACTCCAGAACTTGTATGGACACCCGCAATGGCTGCTTCTTTGTCTGCACAAGTTGCAACTATGGCATCAGACCTATATCGTGAACAAATGAAAGGTCGGGTAATTGATTGGGATGTACCTGAGCAGGCATCTGGCCAACAACAAATGAGAGATGAGCCACAGGTATATCTTAACTTGCAAAGTGCATTTCTGTTTAGAATCCCATACTGTTATTTATTTCATTTTCATTTTAGGTTGGAGGAATCTACGTCAGGCTATTCTTGAAGGATCCAAAATTTCCTCTAAGAAATCCCAAGAGATTTTTGGAGGGACTATTAGATCAGTATCTTTCGTCTATTGCTGGTACACATCATGATACACCAGCAGTTGACCCTGAGCTGCCACTGCTTCTCTCTGCTGCGTTGGTGTCTCTGTTGCGTGTACACCCTGCACTTGCAGATCATGTTGGATATCTTGGATATGTTCCCAAGCTTGTGTCTGCTGTAGCCTACGAGGGAAGGCGGGAATCAATGTTTTCGGAGGATATTACACCTGGGAGCTATGCTGATACAACAAACGAAAATGGGGAGAATTTAGCTCAGCCGAACTCACCAAGTCCACAAGAGCGTGTGCGACTCAGTTGTCTCAGAATCCTGCATCAACTTGCGGCTAGTACGATATGTGCAGAAGCCATGGCGGCAACTAGTGTCGGAACACCTCAGGTTTGCTCTTTTTCATTTATAATAAAGAATTAGGTGGAAGAATGTTTCAAGCTCTTGGTGGATTCTTGTTATTTTCCATGTTTTTGAGTTTGAACCTGATTCATTTGAACTTGTTTTGTGTACGGGGCTGTAAGATGCATGATATTTCTAGTGGATTTTCGTTTTCTTGTTTTACTCCTTCTGACCAATGTTTTATTAAATGTAGAATATATAGCCCAATTTACCTTGGAGAATTAGAGATTGTAATACATTTGAAGGACAGTGTGTTAGGTCTGAGACGATTGGATAATTCCCAGACCTCAAGGATGCTTCAAAACAACTTTTTATTCTTTAGGACAACTTTCTCTTATGATTCGAGCATTGGCTCGACAGTCTAGTTGCTCCACCATGACTTTGGAATACAGATCTGAACTAAGGAAACAGCCTCTTGGCTAGCAGATGCAGCGCTGTGTACATTAAACCGATTCCAGTCCTTGAGTTTTGGAGCCTCGTCATCGTTTCCCTTTCTTTTCGTTACTGCCCATCTAGTGAGTTTGAAAATCTGAAGGGCTGTGAATGATTAACACGCATCTTTTTTGTTTTTGAGTGGGGAGAAGAAATGCTTAGGCATGGATGTATACTCCTTATCAAAGTCTTTATTACAGAATACTCCCCCCATCACAAAATGAATGTCCAAAAAAAATTCTAAAGAAGTTCTTTATTACTCTTTTAAGTTTTTTATTCGCCTCAACTTATTCATTCCTCATGGTTTTGCCATCAGGTTGTTCCACTGTTAATGAAGGCTATCGGATGGCAAGGTGGAAGCATACTAGCTCTTGAAACACTAAAACGTGTGGTGGTTGCTGGAAATCGTGCTAGGGATGCACTTGTAGCACAAGGCCTTAGGTGAGTATTGTATTTCACAGTTTTTGTCGTGTTCAGTGTGGATGGCATTATCTGGGTATCATATTTAATCTGTTGGAAGACTTGGAATTGCATTTGTTAGGAAATCTGTTATAATGTTCCAAGTGCAATCATGTATAATTGTAGGGTTGGTCTCGTGGACATACTTCTTGGAATTCTTGATTGGAGGGCTGGAGGAAGAAGTGGATTTTGTTCTCAGATGAAGTGGAATGAGTCAGAAGCATCTATTGGCCGAGTTCTTGCAGTTGAGGTACATACTTTTCATTTTACAGTATTTCTGGTGTTTACATGTATTTTGTTTCTGATCCTACCCTCCTTCCCTGATTTTTATATACTATCCCAGTTCAATGGCATCTGCTTCCATATAACCAGTAAATTTCAGCATTTCCACAAAGCTCTACTCTTGGTCTTTCTCATTTTGTCCTTGTTTACACGTATTTTTGTGAGCAGAAACTTAATAGACTTCATTAATTGACTATTTTCGTGGATAACATGTAGCTTGACAATATTTCATTATCAGGGACATCTTTTTAACCCAATTATCAGATATTCTCTACTAGTGGCCATCTTTAGCACTACATTGAAATAGCCTCTTGCCTGTTGTCCTATGACTATGCAGCCTATGATGATTTGCCGTAGATATTCCTAGTCTTACTTTATTAATAATTCTCCCAAGTGGCAAACATTTTGTGGTCATCGGTGTTTGCTTTCTTTGAGAGTTATGTTTAATCATCTTTTTCGCTGGTAAAAGCTTGTTGCTTTTATAGCTTCGTGACCTTTTATTGTTTTCTTTGCTCTAGGTTTTGCACGCATTTGCAACGGAAGGAGCTCATTGTTCTAAAGTGCTTGACATATTAAATGCTTCTGAAGTAAGTGCCAATTCCTGGTATCTGTTTTAATATTTTGTGGTTATCCTCTAAGATCTTGATCCCTTGATTGGTCCTTACTGTTATGTTTTCATTTAAGACCCTTAGGAGTTCTTTGGAATCCTCATAACCAATTAACAACAACAACAACAACAAAGCCTTAGTCCCAAAATAATTTGGGGTCGGCTAACATGAATCATCATATGTCATCGTGTGAAAAGGTTGTTGGAAAAAAGAAAAAAAGAAAAATTAAAAAATAATAATAATAATAATAATAATAATAATAATAAAATAAAAAAAAAAAAAAAAAAAAAAAAATAAAAAAAAAAAATAATAAAAAAATAAATAAATAAAAATAAATAAATAAATAATAAATAAATAAAAAATAATCAGCCCCCCACATGGATTTTTGCCCTCCACTTCGGCCTCTTCAACACCATACTTTCATCCACTCCAAGTAAACTCATATCATTTTCAATCACTCTAATCCAAGTTTGTTTGGGTCTTCCCCTACCCCTTGCCATTTTATCATTTCTCCACTGTTCCGGCCTCCTAACCGGTGCATCACTCGGTCTCCTTCTCACATGTCCAAACCACCTCAGACGATTTTCCCTCATTTTATCCTCAATGGGCGCAACTCCTACTTTACCTCTGATCACCTCATTCCCCAATCGATCCTTTCTTGTATATGACCGCACATCCATCGAAGCATACGCATCTCCGCCACATTCTTGTATGACCGCACATCCTTTCATAACCAATTAAATGAAGGTAAAAAAACTGAAGAAAAGAAGTGACAAATAGCATTCTCTCAGTTGTCATTGTTGTTGCCTTGTTTAATCCTGTGACTCTAGTTGAAGATCATAAAGATTTTTCAACTATCTGTTTGCAACTCTCTCTCTCTCTCTCTCGCTCTATCTCACACACACACACACAACGATTAATAGATAAAAACTAAACATGATAAAATAATCAATTGTATGTTGCTTTTAGTTTTCTTATTGACCCAACCGGTTGTGGTTGCCTAGCTCAAATATGTCGGATAAGTTGAGATGGATTTGAAATGTCTTGGACAATGGTCAAAACTTGCAGAAATTTAAAATCTCTTTTGTAAATATTAATATTGGCGATTACAGTCATTTGATACTTCAGAGTAGCATGAGGTTAAGTCCCAACTTTGTGTTGCATTAATTTTTCCCCAAAGCTCAACTAGTCACGAGCATGAAACAAGGGGTTTCCGCTTTCTAAGGCAATTAGGATTGTAACTGTTATTTGTAAATATTGATCCTGGATAGATAGTTGATTCTTTGTAAATTGATCTTCTTCTAATACAATCTTATTTCTTGTCAAAAAAATCAAAAATAAATAAATAATCAAGTGGGATGAATCTGATTTGTCCTGATCAGAGAGGATGCACCTCTGAGTTAATAGCTCAAGATTAGTAATGTCATTCTGGCGACTTGATAAAAATTCAGTAGCGAAAATCCTCTCTGATCCACCTCATGTCTTATTATAAGCTGATGGTGGTCAATTTCACAATTTGTGTTAATATTGTTATCCGAGTAAATTATTCTATAGATGAACCATCAATAAAATGGCAATTTGACTGTAGGTATGGGCAGCCTATAAAGATCAGAGGCACGATCTCTTCCTTCCATCAAACGCTCAGATTGCTGCAGCTGGAGTTGCTGGTCTAATTGAGAACTCATCTTCTAGGCTTACATATGCCCTGACAGCTCCTCCACCACCGCCTAATCAAGGGAAACCTCCTGCTTCCGTCACATCCAGTTCAAATGGAAATTATGGAATGCCCGATCAATTTTCGTAGCTGGAAAGGAGGTATTCTGATAAAGACCTCTTGTTGTTTTCTTATTCGAGACGGAGAAAATGAAATGCCAGATTCTTACGGATTCCCCTCCTTTGTATAGCATACTGTACAGCCCTCCCTCCTACCTCCCTATTTATCTCTTTGAATGTTAGATACATGGACCTACCTGTTACAACAAGGGTGTATCTTTCTATAGCAAAAGCTCAAGGGAAATATTTAATCTTGTTTCATGTAAAGAATGTATTAGTTCTGTACATCATTCGGCTATCTTTGCGCAATAATTTTGGTAAATATTGAGGTTATTTTGTCTATTGGTAAGGGGCTAAGTTATGGCTTGTTGTAAGATGCTGCATTTTGTTTGATGAGTTGAGAATAATTTTTCTAGTGAGGACTGGTTGAGATATTGCGCCTATTGTAACTCTCTCTCTCTCTCTCTCTCTCTCTCTCTCTCTCTCTCTCTCTCTCTCTATTTTTTCAATGTTTGTTGATAAGGATCCATTTAAGAGGCCATGCCAGATGCAGTTGATTGTAGCAGTCCCAAAATATGTGTCTGTGAGACTTGATAAGCAATGAAAGAGGAGAAAGAAAAGGATATGATCATAATGAAGAGGGCACTGCAGTTTTCCAAAAAATTGATTTCTCTTACCCGCCTTGGAAAATGAAATTCCTTTTCTCAATGCACACCACAAATGTGGCAACACTATCTATCTTGCCCTACATTAGGTGCGTGTTGACTCATCTTGCCGAGTCAGCCAAGTCCTGTAGCAACAACTCAGGCCGAGTTTTGCAGTATCTGACTCGGCCTATAATGTTTTATGTGCCTCAGATGATTCACATGAAATGTCAGAACCTCTCTTAAAGATTACTCACTCCGGTTCAAAATGGCTATCGCTTTTAGACTTTTCACGAGTTTTAAAAAACACAATTATTTATTACTACAAGTTAATAATGAAAATATACCAATTTTACCTTACTTTACATATTGGTCATCTCTTCTACATCACTCTCAATAAATCAATTAATGAAGTAAAACAAATTTCAATATAAAATAGAAAACTGAAAGCTTTTGAAATAAATGCGCCAATTATTTTGGATCAATAATTTCGTCCAAACAATTACTTTGGCCCGGAGGGTATAACATCATCCAAGGCATTAAACACAACCCATAACTAACCCTGCTCTATAAAAACCCACATACGGAAACCCCCACAAACAGAGGAGAGAAACGTCAGTCCAATAGAGAGAGAGAGAGAGAGACCCTAAAATTTAACAGGCTTTGGGGCAATAGTTACCAAAACCACTTGTCCCAAAACACCAATATCACACAAACATGGCAAGAAGCAACAAAATTACACTTTTTTGGATTGTAGCATTGACTTTGTCAGCAATGTCAATGGTCACAACGCAGGACGACGCGGCGGATTGCGCCGACCAAATGGGTGAGATGGCTGCGTGCATACCCTATGTTAGTGGGACCGCCAAGAAGCCGACACCAGAGTGCTGTGAGGACACCAAGAAAGTGAGGACTGCTAAGCCAAAGTGTCTGTGTCTGCTAATCAAGCAAAGTGCTGACCCTTCCATGGGTCTCCCTATCAACACCACCTTAGCCCTTCAAATGCCTGCCGCTTGCAATATCGATGCCAGCGTCTCAAACTGCCCTGGTGATTCTTAAACTACCCTTCTTCTCACTTGCAGTATATTGCTTGTAACGTAGTAAAATTGGACCAAGACTGTTTTCTTGTTTGGAATTATGACACTTATCTTTGGACGGAAAAAAAAAACGCGACATTTATTACGACAAGGAGTGAGTAACATAGTGCAGATTTACCCAAAACAAAGAGGGTTGAAATCAATAAAATTGATCACTTTTAAGAGGAGAAGTCTTTTGTCAAACTTGAAAGGTTAACAAAATGATATTTCCAAAAGTAAATGGGGTCAAATGAACCCAGACTACAAATGTGACTCTTCAGGGCAGAAATCTCAATAGGTTCTCATTTCCATGTACAACCGTTTGACAATCAAATGTTTTTTTTTTGCAGCTCTACTCCATCTTGCACCGGATTCACCAGACGCAAAGATCTTTAAACAAGGGGATTCAACTTCAAGCGCAAGTACTTCAACCACAGGATCGCCGCCAGCTTCTGCCGCCTCTTCTTCATCTGGCACTGGTAGCGGCTCAAGTGCTAGTGATTCAAAGTCAACCACCGCGAGCACAGGTGGTGGATCCAAGTTGGGTGGAAGCTTAATGGGGTTGATGGTTTTTGTTTCAATTGCATTGATTTTCATTTAAGTTGATAGTTATCTATCAAGTCCTAAGTTAGCTATTTTCATGGAGAGGAAAGAGACCCTCATTTTAGCAGCAGCAGCAGTAGTAGGATTTGTTCTCTCTGTGAACTTGAAATAAAATAAATAAGGGCACCACTTAAGAAAATGTACTTTCCTTTTTTAGTGCGTCGTCACAGTTCTAAACAAGAAAACAATTTGATGTATCTGATGTATCCCTCAAAGAAGCAAGCCTTCTGATTTGATTTTATTTTCTATTTTGAAGTGTTTTAATTAGGATTGTTTTGCTTTTTCTTTTTCAAGCGGGTTTTGGAATTTCGATTTGATTTTGTTTCCTATTTTAAAGTGTTTTAATTAGGATTGTTTTGTTTTTCCTTTTCCAAGTAGTTTAGGGTTTTGTTTAGAGTATAAATACTCTCTTTCATTGTTTGTTTTAGGAGACTTTTGAATTATTGAATTAAATTGAATTGCTTTGCAATTGAAGGTTTTTACCTTGAAGCTTTTTAGCTTGTTCCTTGAATTTCTTAGGAGATTCTTGACTGAGTCTTAATTGACTTAATAGGTCTTAATTGATCTGCAGAAGATTATCATCATCTTGGTGATTCTCTTGTTCAAACCCTAGTTCATTGATTTGAATTAGGTCAAATAGTTGTTCAATCAATTATTTGCCTATCCGTTTTATTATTCCGCTGCAACCCTATTTACATCAGTTGGTATCAAAGCAAGCCTTCCGATTTGATTTTGTTTCCTATTTTGAAGTGTTTTAATTAGGATTGTTTTGCTTTTTCTTTTTCAAGCGGGTTTTGGAATTCCGATTTGATTTTGTTTCCTATTTTAAAGTGTTTTAATTAGGATTGTTTTGCTTTTCCTTTTCCAAGTAGTTTAGGGTTTTGTTTAGAGTATAAATACTCTCTTTCATTGTTTGTTTTAGGAGACTTTTGAATTATTGAATTAAATTGAATTGCTTTGCAATTGAAGGTTTTTACCTTGAAGCTTTTTAGCTTGTTCCTTGAATTTCTTAGGAGATTCTTGACTGAGTCTTAATTGACTTAATAGGTCTTAATTGATCTGCAGAAGATTATCATCATCTTGGTGATTCTCTTGTTCAAACCCTAGTTCATTGATTTGAATTAGGTCAAATAGTTGTTCAATCAATTATTTGCCTATCCGTTTTATTATTCCGCTGCAACCCTATTTACATCAGTTGGTATCAGACGAAGGACGATCCAAGAAAGAAATTCTAAAAAAAAATTAAAAAAAATGACCAACAATGGTGGAGAAGAAAAATTCCTTCTTGAGAAGATCGATATGCGTCTGGAGTTTGATCGTTGTCAAGTAAGGAAAATTTCTATAAGGTTTAATAAACTTGATAAGGAGGCCGAAGATAAGAATGATTCGATGCTTCATTATGAATCCTTGATTCGGTGCGACGCACTTAGCCCGGCATCAGTCTTTGATAGATAAGTATCGAGAGGAGAGGGATGTTGTTTGGGCAGAAGCTGAACGATGTCTTGTCCAACTCGATCTTTATACGAAAAGAATTCGGCGTTTGGAGGCACGACGGGAGGCTGAATTAAAGCGTCTCGAGGAAGAAAATCGCCTTGCTATTGATATATTTCCTGCCCAAGAAGATCCTGTTGAAGAGGAGTCTATTGTTGAAAATCTATGTGCAAAGGACGAGGACATTCAGGTTTGTGATAATAATATTCCTTCCCTTATTATAAACCCTGTTCATGCCCCTATTGAGTCCAAAGTGAATGATGAAATCCGAAGTAATTGGTTTGTTGCAAAATCGAATTTTGTATTGGGCGATATTTTTGTCGGTGACTTTATTATGATTACTCATGTGGACGATGGGGAGGTTGATCGGCCAAGAGATAATGGGATTGATACGGATGATAGTATTATGTTTCCGAAGGAAATTTTCATGCGTTTATTGATGCTTCGTCGTCATATGTATTCCAAATACTTGTTTAAATGGGATGGACACGTTTTCTTCTTTCTTCCAAGGACGAGAAAAGATTTGCTTTATTCGAAATATCTCTTTATTTGGGATGAAAGATGTCAGATGTTGATCAAGGGGAGGTCGGGGCGGAAGGTCAACAAAGGAGGGTCAAAAACTTCAAGATCATGTTCTTTTTCTAAAGATCAGAATTCGGAGACGAATTCTTTTGAAGTGGGGGTGTATGATGTATCTGATGTATCCCTCAAAGAAGCAAGCCTTCCGATTTGATTTTGTTTCCTATTTTGAAGTGTTTTAATTAGGATTGTTTTGCTTTTTCTTTTCCAAGCGGGTTTTGGAATTCCGATTTGATTTTGTTTCCTATTTTAAAGTGTTTTAATTAGGATTGTTTTGCTTTTCCTTTTCCAAGTAGTTTAGGGTTTTGTTTAGAGTATAAATACTCTCTTTCATTGTTTGTTTTAGGAGACTTTTGAATTATTGAATTAAATTGAATTGCTTTGCAATTGAAGGTTTTTACCTTGAAGCTTTTTAGCTTGTTCCTTGAATTTCTTAGGAGATTCTTGACTGAGTCTTAATTGACTTAATAGGTCTTAATTGATCTGCAGAAGATTATCATCATCTTGGTGATTCTCTTGTTCAAACCCTAGTTCATTGATTTGAATTAGGTCAAATAGTTGTTCAATCAATTATTTGCCTATCCGTTTTATTATTCCGCTGCAACCCTATTTACATCACAATTTTAGTGCAATTTTACCGTGGCACAATCAATATACAAACAAGTAAAGTATACTCCCTCCGTCTCGGCCCAAGCTTCCTCTTTTTGGCATTGCACGCAAATTAAGAAAATGAGTGGGAAGAAAAAATATTGTGAATGTAATTTGAAAATAGGAGAGAGAATGAATGGAGGGAATAGTAAATTATAATGGTGTTGTGAGTATAAAAATAATGTAGGAGAGAGAATGAGGGGAAGAAATAGTAAAGATTCTTTGCCAAAAAAGGAAAGTGGAAGCTTTTAACGGGACACCCAAAATGGCAAAATGGGAAGCTTCTACTGGGACGGAGGGAGTATTCCTTAAAAACACTGACAAGTCAAATGCAACATTCGGGACGGGAAGAGTATATATAATTATATAGATCACCGAGGAAGTAATTACATGTTCAGCAAACAAGAATATTACAGCGAACCTGGATTCAATTCGATTCAACTATACAAACAACAGAAGTGTTAATTTGCCAAAACGAAAGGGGAAGGCAATAACCAACCAAACAGAAACTTCACCCTCTTCCAGGGCTACTTTAAACCCGCAGCTTATGACTCAAACTCAAAGAATGGTCTCTATGATTTTGATTTCATTCAAAACTTCATACCTGCTGATTTGAGTCTGCTTCTGAAGGTGGGTGGTCAACATTGGCAGCACCAATCTCGAACTTGCAGAGAGGGCAAGATGCATTGATTTTTAGCCATTTATCCACACATTCTGTGTGGAAAAAATGTGTGCAAGGCAGCTCTCTTAGTGTATCATTGTCCGTGTATCTTGCCAAGCAAATGCAACACACCTGCATTGATTCAAAGAGATTTGTTACTCCCTCTGTCCCTAACTGAATGTCCAAATTTCATTTTAAGGGACACTCTGAAAATGTGTGCTTTTTATACATTTTAATGGCAAAGATCTATAAATATTATTGTTATCCACTTTCTTTACATTTAGTTTTATGATAATAAAATGAATAGCGAAATTGTTTTGGTAAAAAAGCGTCTAGGGATAAAGTTTCTATAAGAAAGACATTGTTGGTACAAAAAAATCTTGAATCGGACATTCATTAAGGGACAGAGGGAGTATTAAGAAGACTACTAAAGCGGGTATCCGGTAATCAAGTATCCCAACCAAGAAAAAAACTTTGCTAGAAAAAAGTTGAGTTGAAACTAAAGGGTACTGAAATAGACTTTGATTAGCCAACAATTTCAAATTACCTTAATAATAGGGCAGTTTAAGGAAAAACCTCGTGTGGTTTATGGATGGCACGGATAGGTAAATTAAGCATATAAGCCTACTATGGTCAATTAGGTAATTGCATCTATCAATTTTGTTACCATGACTAAATTGCCCTTAAAATTTCATGTAACACTACTAAACATATCACCTATATTTTTAAGGGGAATTTAGTCATTTGTGTAAACACAATTGAGAATAACACAACTCGAAAATACCAAAGATTATGTGATTAATATGACGACATAGGGAGCCTATCCGCACCATTTAGAAATCACAGGAGGCTTTTTTGAATTTTTCTTTAATAATAACAAAAGTCGAAAATACCAAAGCAATCATCTAACAATGCCAGAACTTACAGCATCTTCCCCTGAGATTGCACGCTCCTTTTCAGTCCCAGCAGCTACTATTCCTCCTTCATCAACACTTGAATCACTGTCTTTATGTTCAATATTCCCATTTTCCTTTAATTTGAACTTATGTGTTGGCAGGGCATTAATAGAATCATCACTAGCTCCTCTCATTTGATTCATATCCTCACGGACTCCAAGGATTGAAATAATACAGGGCAGGCAGCAGCATATCATTCCACATAAAATAAATGGCATAGCATAACCAATACAGCTGAAGGTAAGAAACACTATACATAACCTGCAGATACGCTTGAGAAATGTAAGTGTTTTTTTTTTTTTGTAATTTTTTTAGAGAAATGTTTGTATATGGAAGCAAAGGAATGGATTTGCAATCCTAACTAATAGGTACCTGTACAAATTGGGAGCCTCAGCAGATGAAGAATGCCCTCCAAAGATCCAAACATTGCCAACCACAAACCAAACTGCAAAGAAGCAGTCTAGAGCCATCTTGAAGTGGTCCACAAGCATATTAAGCCTACTGTGAATAATGACATCAAAATGTAAGAAACAAAATGAGAAACCAAGAAACGTGGTTGTAATCTTCGGAGTGAAAATTTCTACACAAAATGAGTGTTGGTGCATGTATCGAGGTTAGCTCATTTCACGTTTTCTTTCACCTTCTCTTATTTTATTTTACTACCTCTGTCCCAAATAAGTGTCCCTTTAAAAGCTTAAATGGAAATTAAAAAAGTTGACTTAAAAGCAATTTTCATATTTACGTTAATAGTCTTAGTCTCCCCATTATAGCATAGTAAGTGAACACTAGGGCGTGATAGTTGGCAAAGGTAACTTTAGTAAATTTGTAGGAGCTAACAAGCAACAGATGTACAAGCCTTTTTACCCCAACGGACAAAGCTACTCCCTCTGTCCCTAAATGAATGTCGAAAAAAAATCAAATTTTCTCTTGATCAAGAGCAAATTGGAAAAAAAATCGACATTCATTTGGGGACAGGGAGTAAGAATCATTAAGCAGCACCCTCGAGTATGAATAATTGAACGCTCTCCCAATGTTTTATTTCCGTTATGTAGTCTTTCAACCAAGCAACATAAGAAACAACCTACACATCCATATCCACCCCTAGAGAAACTGTCACTGGGAGGTGGGACCCAATAGGCCCAATATTCAAAAATGATCAATTGCCAGATATATAAACCCATAGACTTCAGTTAGAACTCCAAATTACATTTACTTCGGCTCTTGTTCCCTAAAGATGCAGCTGCTTATTATTTTTGTATCTTATACATGCTAGCTCAACACACTCAGACACAGAGATACAAAGCAAATAATTACCTGAGGTTTGGATCTCCCACATTTAGACCATTCCAAGTTCCAACAGATGTATTATGACTATTTTCCTCTTCTGACCGAGCAAATGAGATTGTAATATAAGAATTCGGTTCCGGGGGAGTATTTCCTTGGGAAGAACCTTGTCTAACTTGAGATGCCTCTTGTTCAGCACTCTGATTACGATGCAGATAACGCCAATATATAAGAGGAAGAGTTGCAGCACATCCAGCTGCATACCCCACAATCCAAGCAAACAAAGGAGTCTCCGGGTTCTCATTTGTTGATCGTGACAAAACAACAATGGCTGCAATAATTTGACCTACAGTGAATAACAGCTCAATGGAAATCCATAAAACGGTATTAAACGGGCTCCACCGACGGCGACCAAAACCTTCACTTCTCCTCCCTAAAGGAATCCTGGGGTTTGAATTAGTTGATGAAGATGAAGATGAAGATGAAGGAGAATGAGTAATTGGAACCCTTGGGCTACTCGATGGTCTATCTTCATTATGGGAGTCTTCATCAGACGAGCCTGATGAGGACACGTCACCGCTCCTCTCTATGTCAATAACATGCTCGTCTTCACGATTTTCAAGACGGTCCATAAGCAGAGGAAACCTGTCAGTGGGGCTTCCTCTACTTTGTTCTTCGGAGATAACAGCCATCCTAGAAAATAAAATGCATTAATAAATACTCATGATTTCTCTTATCCAATATAAACATTAACAATAAAAAAATAACATGTTAGAGGGCAGATGATCTTACAATCTACAACCAGTAAAACATAATGTATGAATACCTTTATCATTCTCAAAACTTGTGAAAACAATGTTTGAAGATAACACAGAATCTAATACAGACAAATGACTACCAACACAAGTCGTTGAGGACTTTGCTTAGAACTGTGGCAAAAGAGAATAGATTGACCCGTCAAGCAATCCCTTTATTTCGACTAAATCACAAGTCTAGAACAATTGTAACAATGAACAAACTTCCACAATTGACTATAGAAAATGGGGAAATCAAACACACACACACACACACACATACACACATACACAGACAAACATACAATATATATACAAGAATTGTAACTGAAAATAAGCTAAAAGAAATGAATCTAGGCAAATTCATTTTCAAATATCATCTTTTTTTTCCCTGAGAAACCAAACAATCGCTCACTATAAATCGAAATAAATATGCAATTCAGCTCAGAACCCTAATTTTAGCATAACCTACTTGAACCTTGACCAAGAAAAACATCATAAAATGAACATACAACCTGATAGAATACCAATACAATACAGCTATTAAAACAAATATTAAACAATTTAAACAAGAGTTAAATTACAAAAATTAAACTAAAATTAGGATTGATCTTCACAATTTCAATCACCCAGGAAGAAAAACAGGACAAGGGGGCAGAGAAAATACCAGTAAATTATGAAGGAAGATGAAAAGATTTCCGTAGAAATGTGGAATTTTCGAAAATGGGTCAAATGGGTTTGCTTTTTCTTGAGAAGACAGAAGCTCAGTTTTGATCGACCATTACTTTACCCACTCTCTCGTCTGTTTGTTTTGTTGTTGGAGAGAGACATTTGACGTTTTCTTTTTTTCTTTTTTTTTTCATTCTTTACATTATCATTACAGTAGTATTCATTTTATTATGACAAATATCAAAATAAATCAGTTCCAGTTCCGGTAATACTATCCACGATGGTTTCAACTCACTCCCTCATTTTATCTAATATTTTTATATTTTTTCTCATCCATCTAATATTTCATTTATCGTACAATGGCTAACTTAAATTAAATTTCAACTCCCTCCAACTCATCATTATATACCCCACCACTTTTATTTTATTTATATTCTCTATTTTTATGATTAGTAAAATAATAATAATTATTATTATTATTTATAATTAAAAAAATATTTCACACTTAATTAAAAAAATATTGCATCAATTTATAGAAAAATAATGATAATTTTTTTAAAAATAAAGGCTAAAATGAAGAAGGATAATTGAGAAATGAGTGTTTTTTTTTTGTCCAAATTAAATGAAGCTTATATCAATTTGTAGGGAAAAAAACGATGAATTTTGGTGAAAAAAAAATTTAAAAATAATAATTTACTAGGTGATAATTAAGCTCAAAGATTTGAAATAAAAAAAAATCGAAAATCCAAAGGACCAATTACACGCTGAAACTTGGCAATACCAGAAAAAAAAAAAAAAAAAAGAAAAACCCTTGCGCCTGGCCTCCTCCAATGCCAAGCTGACACGTGGCGGATAAAGAAAAAAAACTTTCAGCCCGGATGAAAGTTTTCAATCCCTCGTTTCATCCCACCTTGTTTCATACAGCCATTGTAGTGGTTCAGCTGAATGAAATGGGATTTCATCCCCATTTCACACAGCCATTGTATAGAAAGCCTAAGAGTAATTAATTACATTTAGATATTTGAGTGATGATTTATGTAATATTCTTTAATTAGACCGTTAAAAGAAACTCACATATCAAACAGTAAAACTATACCGTTATAATATTTTAAACTATGTTTAGATTTTAAGTAAAATTTTCATAATTATATAAATTTGAACGGAATAAAAGTGACGAGTCAGACACAACATTCCATGCATCACAAATACACAATTACTAAATGATCAATCCAATTACTACAGCCCAGCGGCCCAAATATTATGTATCAGTCGACCTATCCCATTATCCGACCATCCTTGATCCCGACCTATCTTTATGCGGCATGTGATCATCTACTTGGACAATATCTACCTGTCGCCTGATCAAGGCACGAAGTCAGGTCGACCTCGAATATTCAGGCGACCTTGACCTAAAGAAACGTGTGTCTATCTACGATTCAATCTGTAACCGTCTTCTACAATCACGGAGATCGTTACGCCTGCATTGTCTCCACGATTTAAGGGATTCATTACGATCCTACACCACGACTATATATACCAGACTACATCCAACGTAAAAAGGTAATGTCTTCTTGGCTATTTGAGATTACGTTATTTCCATATAGTTTTATACAAGCTCGTGACACCACGTCTCATCATGACGCTGGAGGGTATTAGCCGGAAACCACCTCAGCTAGTCGTTTGTTCGTGGTTTCAGGTCATAGTTGCTGGAGATCAACCTATTGCTGGACTAAGGCTTATTTGGACCGTTTCCTGCGTCATCAGTTTGGTTCCATTGCCGGAAAACGATTACTCTAGAACTTGAAACTTCGCCTAATCACAAGCATGGTCTAAGACGGACATACTGCTACTGCCTCCAGTGAACCACAATGAGAATGTTGGGGGAAACATTGATGTGGGTACGGGGAATCATACTGCTATCTTAACTCCTCCTCCACAGGTGCATCCCACTAGGAGGGCCACTCGCTCAAACAGCATGTCCGATGGAATGGGGCTGCAAGATAGGAGGAGAGAGAAGAGGCCCCTGCCTAATCAAGCGGTGAGCCAGCAAGTTAAAAGGATCCACACAGGTCGACAAGCTGAAGGCGACATTGCAGGTCCCTCAGCTTCTCACCTTGGTAGGAAGGAGATCTTACTAGAGCGGGCTAGACTGCTACAGAGTTTACTCGAGGTACAGAATGAGTTGCTCGAGCTACCTGAGTCTCCTAAGAAGGACGACAGAAGATCACAAAGGGTAGCCCCTTCTCTCACCTCGCATTTGCAAGCTCAACCTTTGGCTGACTTCTTGGTCAAGCTTACGTTCACCAAGGAGGATAATGCATAGAGCACCTCAAAAAATAGATTGAAGGGGAAGGAGCAATCGAGCCAACAGACAATGAGTTTGCCCGATGATTGCTGGAAGGTTTACTCCGATGGGTCTGCTACGAAGAATGCTAGCGGAGCTAGGATTGTGTTGATCGAACCAGAGACTGGTAGAACTTTTGAAGAAGCTTTAAGGTTCAAAATTCAAGCCTCCAACAACCAGGCAGAGTATAAGGCCTTGATCACAGCAGTTGAGTATGCTATATGTTTTGGGGCGACACAAATCATAGCCTACTGTGACTCCCAGTTGATTGTGTATCAAGTCAATGGAGATTATGAAGTGATCAATCCTATTTTGATCAAGTATTGCGATCCGGTGAAAAATTTGGTCCAAGACTTGGAATTCTGGGAAATACAGAGCGTAGACAGTGATGAGAATGAGTTGGTCGACCTACTCTCCAAGTTGGCCACTTCAGACGAGCGAAATGGAGAACCAATATCATACTTAGAGCATTAACATATGAAAGAGTGCAGGTTCTATGCTAGGTCTACGGCTCTAAGTGTTGGATTGACGAGATGAAGGCCTACATTGAAACAGGCGAGCTACCTGTTGACGAGCAAAAAGCTAGAGCGATAAGGAAGAAGTCCCCTAGGTTTACTATACATGGGGATGCATTGTTCAGAAGGTCATTTGTGAAACCGTTGTTGAGATGTGTTCATCCTATGGAGGTCCCTCAACTATTGCTCGAAGTACACGGTGGAATATGTGGTGGACACCCGGGGGCCAGAACTTTGGCGGACAAGATACTTACCTTGGGGTACTACTGGCCTCATCTAAGGGAGGATGCTCGTGAGTTTGTGCAGAAATGTGATAAGTGTCAAAGGTATGCCGACCTACCAAGATTCCCAACAACTGAGCAAACACCTGTGATCGCAACTTGGCCGTTCGACATGTGGGGGGTAGATTTGATCGGACCCTTCCCACCCGTCCGAGGAAACTGCAAGTATGTGATCGTTGCTATTGATTACTTCACTAAATGGATTGAGGCAAAGCCTTTGGCGAAGATAACAGAGGAAAATGCCATCAACTTCATTCACGATTACATTTGGTGCCGCTTTGGGGTACCATATTCAATTATTTCGGACAACGGCTTATATTTTTCCACTGCTTTTGAAACAGAGATGAAAAGGTTAGGGGTTAAACACTGGAAGTCTTCATTCGCTTATCCACAAGGCAACGGGCAAGCAGAAGCGGCCAACAAATTGGTATTAACAGCACTAAGCAAGGGCCTACTTGGTCGCGCATGCAGATGGCTGGACGAACTACCCCTTGCTCTTTGGGCAGTCCGCATAACCACTCGGGGGCCCACTGGGGAAACCCCATTTGCTCTTACATTTGGGTCGGAGGCCATGGCACCTGCAGAGCTACGAATTCCTACAATAAGGGTGGCCTTGTTTGATCAACACCAGAATAATTCTAACACATTGCTTGACTTAGACCTATTGGACAAGAAACGGATGACTGCTTAGCTTAGAATGGTCAATTACAAGTAGAAAACTAATGGTTATCACGACAAGAAGGTCAAGAAGAGATCGTTCAATGTGGGGAACTACGTATTAAGGAAGATCGAGGTAACAAAAAGGAAAGCTGAACATAATAAGTTATCTCCGAACTAGGAAGGACCCTACATCGTCACTAGAATTGTTAAGGAGGAGACTTACATGATCGGCCATCCTGGTGGTGACGAGCAGAAACATCCTTGGCATGCTAGCCACCTAGTTAAATATTATTTCTGATTAATCTCTCTATGTAACGATCTACTTCATCAAAAAAATGGGGTCACCCCCGAAAAGTTCTGTTCACAAACTGTGTTATGCTTGCAATATGATTCAATTCAGGTCTGACTCTTAGTGATCTCAAAATATTAAACAGACTCGACTGAAGTCATAAGTCAACCTCGTTCTTAAATAGGTTCGACTGAAGACTTATATCAGTCTCGTTCCTTAAACAGACTCAACTAAAGTCATAAGTCAACATCGTTCTTAAACAGGTTCGACTGAAGACTTATGTCAGTCTCGTTCCTTAAACAGACTCAACTAAAGTCATAAGTCAACCTCGTTCTTAAATAGGTTCGACTGAAGACTTATGTTAGACTCATTCCTTAAACAGATTCGACTAAAGTCCTAAGTCAAACTAGTTCTTAAAACAGGTTCGACTGTAGACTTATTTAAGTCTCGTTCCTTAAATAGACTCGACTAAATTCCTAAGTCAACCTCGTTATTAAACATGTTCGACTGAAGACTTATGTCAGTCTCGTTCCTTAAATAGACTCGACTAAAGTGCTAAGTCAACCTCGTTTTTAAACAGGTTCGACTGAATACTTATGTCAGTCTCGTTCCATAAACAGACTCAACTAAAGTCGAAAGTCAGCCTCGTTCTTAAACAGGTTCAACTGAACACTTATTTCAGTCTCGTTCTCAAACAAGTTCGACTAAAACCTTAGTTAGCTTCGTTATAGCAAACTGGTCCGACTAATACTTTGATCGATCTTCTACTTAATCTAGTTCGACAAAAAAGACAAAAGCGCAGATCAAAGCAAAATGATTCAAGAGTCAACTAGCACTAAATAATAAGTCCCCTAAAAGCGGGCTAGAACTTGTCAAAATATAAATGTTATGAGTTAAAATGCATCCCAAACCGAATTAAGGCATTGACGACTAAAAACAAAAGTGAAAACATTTGGAACTTGTTCATTACAAAACTAAATTAAAAATAAAAGATCAATCTTCTTGATCATTGCTTGCCTGCTCCGGCTCTTGCTGCTGCTGTTGCTCACTCTGCTCGGCTTCTTCAAACATTTGGTCCTGAGTGACCTATTCATACTCCTCCTCATCTTCATCAGCCTCCTCAAGCTCGTGGAGTATGGCATTGTAGTTCCTTTGATCGACTGTAGGGGCGACCTATGGCTATAGCCCGTCCTCTGCATCTTATTGGGCAATGACTGCCAAGCCGTTAGCATTGAAAGGAACGAGGCATATGTTGGCGTCCAACATCATAGAAGTCCCTAAGTTGGCGTCCAACATCATAGAAGTCTTAATCATTTGTTCCATTCTTCTAGTACGATCTTTGACCATATCAAACAGCTGCTCGACCTGGCCTTCAGCTTTGGCCTTCTCCTAGCGGGCCAGTGCCACATCCTCCTCTAAAGCAGCCTTGATGGAAGCTATAGATTCGACATAAGCTTGAAGAGGAGCGAGCCGCTCCCTTGCCACCTTCAAATCAGCTAGAGCCTCATCCCGCTCCTTCTCAGCATTGAAATGTGCAGCTTGGAGAGCTCGGCACTGGGAGTCAGAGTCCACAAGCTTCTCCCCCAGCTCTGCGGCCTCCCTAGCCTTTCTGGAGTACTAGGTGGAGGCGATTTGTTCCTTCTCAATGTCAGCCCGCCAGCTGCACTTAGCTTGCTCCGTCAGAGCAAGAGACTGCATAAATGAGGAAGAATAGTTAATGAGTTGGCGACCAAAAATATAGCGATTAAACAGAAAAGAAAGAATATGAAAAGTATAAGGCTTACCTCGGAAGCTAGGAGGTCAGACCTGTCATTGAATTCTTCAAGAGTGAGCCCATCCTCCACAAATTGGGCCAACACATCTCTGTCTGCTGCCCTCCTCACTACTATTTGCCCCAGTCCCAGTTCGGGATAGTGGCGGCTTAAAATATTGATGTACGTAAGAGGAGGGACATCACTCAGCCTCTCCATAAGAGCCTACTCTTCTTCGATGCTTCTGGTGGAGGGAACTTGAGGAAGGGGTGGCTTGAAGTTGAGCCCGCTGCTCGGGAGGTTCCAGCTTGCTCTAGCCCAAGATCGGCATGCTACCTCTTCCTTAGTCAGCTGAGAGGGAGGTCAGCTTCAACCTCTTCTGGTTCGTCAGCATTGAGCTCCAAGTCCACAACATTTTGGGGGTCTCCCCCAGGTGACTCTTGCCTGGGCTCTGAGCCCGACTCAATCTCGATCGACATATCGACCTCCCCCTCTCCCCCAATAAATTGCACTTGGGGGGCTTACCGGATGGGCTCTACTGACCCAGTCCCATCTACGGGGATCATCCCCACTTCTGCTTTGGGGATCAAGGCATTCCTATCCATGACCTCCTTCTCCCGGCTGGCCCTAGCATTGGCAGCTCCATGTGCCTTCTTGTTCCTACTCCTGTCACCAAGGTCGACGATGCGGTTCATATTGGCTTCTTGCTCGGGAGTAAGAATTGCACGATCAAAGGAAAACAGTTAGCAAAGGAGTATGCGAGCAGAATGACAGAAAAATTATAGAGAAATGTAAAAGTACTTAATCGCCATAGTGGGATAGGCCTCTGCAGTGGCCCGACTTCTTTTTGCAGAAGTGACATAGGGATTCAATGTGAGGACCCCGACCCGGAACCTACACGTGTCCCGAGTTGGAGCGTCCTCAGACTAACCCAAATTTCACTAACTTTTAAAACTTTTAATTAAACTTCCAAATAAAACATCATTAACAATTCCATTTCAAAACAACTCCACTACTCTCCACATCGGAGGAAGAGTGGACCGACTTTGAAAATACTTAAACTGTTTAGTTACAAAAGATATTGGTTTTAACGCAGAAGTGTAAAGTTTATAATTACAAACCCCCAAAAGGAATTATAACAAAATACTTTCTACGCCAACCTAACGTACCCCGACAATACCCCAAAAGCTCACTGCCAACTCCTTTCCGTCCTTACTTGGCCGGTCCTCCTGTCTCGGGATCTAAAAACATTAAAGGGAGAGGGGTGAGAATAAATCTCAGCAAGCTATTATGAATGCAGCAATATGCCAATTAAATGCAACATATAACAAGTCGCACGTAACACATTGGAAAAGCTATAAACACATTCCATTACCTTGGTTTACCTTTTCCCGTACGAACGATAGTCGTACAACATTGGGTATAATAATACTCCAATTATACGGTGGTAGCTTAAGCAATACTCACGTCTTATAATACCCGTTTTTCAGGGAATCAAATAAGACAGTAGCAACTCTGTAAGGCTTTTGGCTCAATACAGATGCGATACCCCATCCTGTGGCCACAGGAGGGGACGGCCAGAATATAACATAATCCGATCACATTAGGTCACACTTCCATAATTGATCGTATTATGTTATACCCCCAATGTCAGCTGACTCACACATTATCAAGCACATAATAGATACTTGAATAAAATCCACATAAAGGGATAACAATATATCAACATGGTAAAATATACTCATGTCCAACCAATATCATAGTGCAACATTTAATCAACACACTATGCATACTATAAACAATGTATATGAGCTCAATGTAAGCAAGGAAGTAGCATCAATCCATCCTACACGGTCATTATACAATAATACATAGCCTCTTTAAAGGTCTAAGTTGAATCTACCAAGTTGGGATCATAATTGTCTAGTTACCAAACTAGGTTATCTAACGTTTTCCAAGCAACATTTATAGTACTTCCACTATTCCATTTTGATCACTTAGAACGTCATTGTGAAGCCAAAGTATTCTACTTTAATCTAGGTTAAAGAGATTTCATTTTGGTTCGAGTTTGATTAGGTTTGAATAGCTCTAAAGTTGGGGTGAAAAACCAGGCCAGGGCACGACTCGTGCCCCAGGGCACGACTCGTGCCCAAATGACCCCCACCGAGTCCGGCGTCCCCTATAGGTCACGACTTCCTTCGTCCAAGGGACGACTCGTCCCTCACCCAGAATTTGTAGAAACAAAGAAGAACAACAACAATGCCTCAAAATCCCAAAGTTCCAACCAAAAGTCTTCTAAGTTATGAACCAAAAGGGACATTTCCAACTTTGTTAACTTCATCCTACTCATTTAACTCCAAGAAAACATGTCTTAAACCTAGATCAATTCAACTTCCATAAACCATAATATTTCTATAAACCCAACAAAGTTCTCAATCAACACATTCAAGAGAACAAACACAATAACATTTATTTTCATGATCATTCAAAGAAAGAAAGGTCATAATAACTCACCTTTGGATTTTATAAGGAAATGTTGATCTTTCTAGCTAGATGGCTTCCTCTAGGTCATCCAACTTCAATGGTGCCCTTAGACTTGATTTTTGGTGAAGAAATGCTTGACTTCAAAGCTTGGGCAAAGGGGACTTCAATGGAGGTTTTCTCTATTTTCTCTAGGATGAAGAATGGTAGTGAATGAAGGAGAAGGAGGGGAAGGGGAGTAAGAGGAGGTGTGGGGAATGGACACTTGGCAAGAGGATGGAAGAGCAAGAAAATTGGCCCCTCCTACAAATATCTACCAAGAAGGCTTTCATCTTTATTTTTAATTTAAACTTAACCCTTAACCCAATAATTCATCCTACTCACTCATTTAACCTCCTCAATTATTTATCTATTTAATAAATTCCCATTTTTTATTATTTCCCTTAGTTTCTTTATTTAATGTCCAATAAATTCTTATAAGCTCCTAAATTTACTTTTCACCCAGTTTATCCTAATTTAAGAATTTAAAGGTATAATTGAACACATAAAGTGAACATAAATTTTAAAAGCATATAATTAAATATTTAAAATGAGTGCCTAGGGGTGGGGTCGTCACACTCACTCCCCCTTAAAGAAAATTCGACCCGAATTTTAAAAGACTTACTTGAATTTTCAAACAACCAAGGGTATTTCGCCCTCATCTCCGACTCTAGCTCCCACGTTGCTTCCTCTACGGTATGATTCTTCCAAAGGACCTTCACTATAGGAATACTCTTAGACCTCAACTCCTTAACTTGGAACTCTAGGACTCTCAAGGGTTCCTCAACATAAGACATGTCCGCTTGGACATCAACGGGAGGAGAACTCAAGATGTGGGAAGGATCATGACAATACTTCCTCAACATCGAGACATGGAAGACATCATGAAGTAAAGAAAGAGACGGAGGCAATGCCAACCGGTAAGCCAAATCCCCAACCTTCTCTAGAATCTCAAACGGACCAACGAACCTCGGAGCCAGTTTACCCTTATTACCAAACCTTTTGATTCCCGTCCTCGGAGAGACCTTCAAGAACACAAAGTCACCAACCTGAAAAGATAAATCCCGTCTTCTATTGTCGGCGTAGCTTTTCTGTCTACTCTGAGCCGTCTTCAATCTATCCCGAATCACTTTGATCTTCTCCGTAGAATCTCGAACTAAATCCGGGCCCCAAAGTCTCGCTTCACCAACCTCGTCCCAACACAACGGAGATCTGTGATGATGTGCATATCCGAAAACTTTCCCATTTTTTGTGTTTGAAAGAAAATCAACGAAAACGGAGTCGCCACGCCATTTTAATTTTGAAGGCCAAAACTTTGAAAAAAGCCCGAGATCAGAGATTTAGGTTCGGAGGTCATGTTACGCGTCGGGAAGGACGTTAGTGTGCACCCGACGCGCCTCGTAAAACGAGTCTTCCAAGCTGAAAATCATTTGTGTGTGTATGTGTGTGTGTGTTTTGGCCAAAATAAGTTGAAACTCAGAAAAGTAAAAATTGGGATATCTTTTTAAGACTTTAAACTGATCCCATGATTTTTTGGAAGATTTTTGGATTGAGATTTGGTACTCAAAAGACCTTTTGAAGTTGAGAGCCATTTCTGCCAGAATGAAAAAGGCAGTGGACCTTTGATTTTGAAAGGGATTCAAGGGTCTTAAAACTTCATAATCTGGATAAACTCAGAGAATGAAAATTGTTCTAGACACCTTAAATAAAGTTTGTGCGAAGGAATTTTCCATTTTGGAGAAGATTTGAGGGGTCAAAACCTTCTGGAAACCTCAGATATGAGATCTGGATTCCCAGAAGCTGATGAACTAGCCTCTGAAAGAAAATTTGAAAAGAGGAGTTTTACTCACCCAAAAAATAAGGTAAAAATATGTCTGGAAAGCTCTGGATGTTGGCTACAAAAAGTGTTTTGTAGTCAACACCAAATTCCAAGTTCATCTGTGTCCAAAAATTAAGACCATGGACTGAGGTCTGAGAAAATTGCTACTGGACAGCAACTTCTCAAGAAAGAAAATATGATTTTAAAGGGGGTTTTGCATCCATGCTTGTCCCCATTTCCCTAGGTTTTGGTTAGTGATCACTAGACATTTTAGTGGTGAATCAACTATACCAAACCATCCTTGGGGTACATTAGGACTAAGCATTTCATTTGCTTGGGAAGGGAATTTTTATCCTTTGAAATCAAGATTTAGTGCTTGAAAATGGTTTTTTAGGGTTTTGAAAGTGTGTTTTTGCAAGTAAACAAGAAAAAACTTTGAGAATAATGTTGATCTTGGTAGAAGATCATCCATGGAGATGGTCTTCCATGGTGATCTTCTTAGATCTAGAGCAAGAAGATGAAAGAACTACATTTTGTAGTTTGAAGATGCATGCATGGATGAGATTTAGGGTTAGGAAGAGGAGGGTTTACCAATCTTCCTTGTGTTCTTGAGTGTTTGGCTTGAGTGTATGAGTGTTTAGGGCTTTAATATGAGAGTGAGTGGAGGAGTATGAGTTGGGAAAGATTGGAGAGAAAATGGTGACAATTCAAGTGAATTCTCACTGTTTTCTCTCTATATTTCGCCAGAGGTTCGGTGCAAAATGTGTTCTTCCTCCTTATTTTTGTGACTGGAGGGCTCAATTTATAGCCCTCCTGAAGATGCAAAGATGTCCGCGCGGATGGATCCAGTCAGCGTGCACTGTTCATTAAATGCAGCTCCAGCTTTGGACAAGAAGAATATTTCTTTTCAAAATTCAAATTAACAAACAGCTTTTGTGTTTCCGGCCATTGCCATTTTTGGTTTTCTTCTTTTGTTTTGCTTTTTGAGATTCTTTTTAAGGTTTAACCTTAAATAACAATGCCCATTTTACCCTCACTTTGTTAGAAATGTTAGGATAGTTAGGAATTGTTAGAAATGTTATAACTTTCGTTAATTTTCTAACGAAAATTCTAACAAGCTCAAATTGGAGCACTTACAAGAGCCCCTCGGCGACGGCGCTTTCGAAGGAAGCGGGGTCGTCGATAAGAGTAAGGCTCCATATTTGGCGTGATGATCGAGTGATCGGGTGGCCGAACCTAGCGATAGGCTACCTACGTATCCCGAATGGGAATCAAGCTGTCGTAGTTCGGGTCTTTGACCACAGGAGATGATGGCGTTTTAGGTGCCTCGAACCCGATGAGCGAGTTCTGATCGGTTCTTTGGAAAGAAACTCTGCTGGGATAAGAGATGACCATTTTTGGTCTCGATGGCTATCCGCTCCGCTGGGGATAGGAATGACCATTTTCGGTCTCGGGGATGATTGCGATTTATCGCTTTCTAGTGATAGCGTCTTAGGTGCCTCGAACCTTGAAGATGGCGGTTTAGGTGCCTCGAACCTTGGAGATGGCGTTTTAGGTGCCTCGAACCTTGATGATGATGGCCTTTCGGTGGACTTCGTCTGCTGCCGAAGGAGAGGGTGACCGTTTGGTCGAGGGATCGGACCTAATGATAGGCTACCTACGTATCCCTAGTGGGAATCAAGCCCTTTCGTAGTTCGAGTACTACTCGAGATTCCGTTGGCTTTTGGGATTCCGTTAACTTTCTTTGGGATTTCGTTAGCCTTTCTGGGAAAATCGACGTATTCGTCCTGCAGGAAATCGGTCTTACGTTTGATCGCGTTGGATGATTTTGATGAAAGATACGGGATCTCGTTATCTTTCTCGGGGCACTCGGTCTTATGTTTGACTGCCGGGGAATGATTTTGATGAAAGATACGGGATCTCGTTATCTTTCTCAGGGCACTCGGTCTTACGTTTGACTGCCGGGAATGATTTTGATGAAAGATACGGGATCCGTTATCTTTCTCGGGGAGATCGGTCTTACGTTTGACTGCCGGGGAAGATTTTGATGAAAGATACGGGATCCGTTATCTTTCTCGGGGCACTCGGTCTTACGTTTGACTGCCGGGGAAGATTTTCTTGACAAGGGGTTGACTTTGGTTAACTTTGGTTAACTCTGTCAAGTTGGGGACTGAATTGCAGAGTCCTGGAATTTTAAGGGGCAAAAGGGTCATTTTGACCCTTGCAATCCTATCCGCGCGGAGAGGAATGGAAAGTCAGGGGTATTAATTAGGGCCAACGCCCTTCTTCTTCCTCAGTCCAATTTTTTGAATTTTACGAGAGGAAAGAGAGAGAAAGTCGCAAATCCGCCATTTTTGGCCTTTGAAGCTCCGAAATCTTCCGATTTTTTTCGATTTTTTGAGCAATGGAACACGGGGAAGGCGCTTTTCAAGGCCAAGGACGTGGCCCGGTAGCGGAGAGGCGATTGGAGCTCGTCCGGATGAGGAGGCATTACAATCTTTCGCAATCGGTTGAGGAGGAGCATTACCCCGATGCTTGGCAACATTGGGCTTCGGATCCGCATCTCCGAACGGTATACTTTGAAACCCTTTGATCCCTTTGTTGATTTCTTGCTTGACCTTGATTTTTGGGTGATTTGATTTTTTTTTTGTAATTTCGAAAATGACCATGTTCTTGGCCTTGGATTTTGATTTTGATGCTATGCATGTTGATGATGATTTTTTTTTTTTGAAATTGAATATTGATCTTGATGATATGCATGTTGCAATGAATTTGTGGGTATCCCAAAATGTGCATTTTGCTTGGGAAAAGAATTGGCATTTTTGCCACACATTTTTTTTTGGAATATTGTGAATCGTGATGATGCAATGCATGCATTTTGTTTTTGAAAGAATGGGCATTTTGCCAATATGAGATGTATGTATGTTTAGGATTTTTTTTTTTTGAAAAGTGGGACGGATTTTTCCTCCCGCGTATGTAAGATGGATGATACGCATGTATGCAAAATTTTTTTTTTGAGATGATGGATGATATGCATATTATTTTATGAAAATGGGACGGAGTTTTTACTTCCGTAGGAATGCATCTCTTTTTTTTTTTTGATGAATGCATTGGGATTTGCTGAAAACTGTCTTTTCTGTGAGAAAAATGGGGCTATGCTCATTGTATGCTGTTATGCTGTCGAATTTTTTTTTTTAAATGCATGTGTATGCTTTCTTTTTTTTTTTGTAAATGCAAATGCAAAAAAAATTTTTTTGACATTTTCTCTCTCTCTTTTTTTTTCTTTTACAGGGCGGAAACCGTTTTGTGACGGAGCAGCTGAACAAGATGAAGACTCGAGGATCGGTGGAGTCTGTGATTGACTTGTGGGACCGGCTTCCGGATGCGGGCCGAGGAGCTTTGCCGAGTCCGAGACAGATTGTTGTCGAGACGGGGCTCTGGGAGTTCGTCGAGTGCTTGAGGGGACTGGTCAAGTTCCCTAAGAGCAAAGGCTTGATGTTTGCTCTGGCGCAAAGATCGGTGGGACGCGACCCACACCTTCCACTTCTTCTGGGGCGAGGCTACGGTTACGCCCTCTGACTATGCTGCGATTACGGGCCTGTCCTTTAATGGACGCAAAGATTGAGTGGCGAGATGGCTACGGCGATGCCGATCTCGCAGCTCTTCGGGATTTTCCCCTATTCCAAAAAAGGGGATGGGGATGGAGTATGCCGTGGTCTACGGCAAGATCGTGGAGACCATTGTGAGCTATGAGGCTGGGGAGGAGATGATAGGCGCCGATCAGATTGCCAGGGCCTTCTTGTGGTTTGCTTTCTCGAGCACCCTCTTTGGGCATGCTGAGGGGACGGCAGTCTTTGCCTTGCTAAGGTTCTTGGAGGACATGGAGACGGCCGGAGATGTCTCGTGGGGAGAGGCCGGGCTGGCAGAGCTTTATTTTGCTCTTGATAGGTACAGCCGAAGGCCGTGAGCTCCTTATTGCTTCGAGTTTGCCCCGGAGGTATAAGCTCTCTTTTTGCTTTCCTCTTTTTTTTTTTTTTGAGCACGCACTTTTCTTTTACCGGATTAATTGGATTTTTACCTTTCGCAGTATGGGCGTTGGAGTTTTTTCACGTCACGGTGTGGCGGCAATGGCGGAGTACGTTGGGGCGTATCCGGCCACGCAGCCTTGGTCCAAGCATGCCCGGGAGAAGATAAGCTCCAGGGGGCGTACGACTTCCGTGTACGCGGATTGCCTTCCTTTGACGGAGGCCGAGACAGATGAGGGGATGATATTCTTCCCCGGGATCGCTTTGAGGTAGCGCAGTGAAGGGCGCCGAGATCCGGACAAAGGCAAATGGAGGATTTTGAGGGGTCCGACTGCGATGCCTATTATCCGGGAGAGAGGGTGACGCGCCAAAGATGGCGTGAACTCGCCTTTGAGGACACCGGTGGAGCCTCCCGCCGATATGATGCACCCGAGCGATCGGTCCATGACCTGGGATGATTACCGAGCCGGCCAGCACTTCTCGGATTTCGTGGTGATTGAGCCATACGCGACGTTTGTCTTGAGGAGGCTGAGGATGCCTCAGGTTTTGGATAGGGAGGGGCTTGGGATCCCGCGGTACCCTCGGACGGATTTTTCCTATATCCAGGATGGGGTCCGATTGAGGGTGCAGATTCCTCACCCGAGCGACTTCCACGAGCTTTCCTACTCGTCCGGAGTATGAAGGTACGGCTTTTTACGCTTCGCTCTCTTCCTTTCTTTTGTTTCATCATCTTTAGCATCACTTCTTTTTTTTTTTGACGCTTTTGCTTTTGTGCGCTTTCGGAGGCGGTCGTCGAGAAGCCGACGAAGCAAGTGATCGGGGCCAAGAGATTCATCGGGAGGATGGTCGCTTGCGGGCTCCTCAAAGCTAGAGCGAGGCGACCACGGCCGGCGCCCGTCAGACGGAGGCTTCCCCTATTCGCTCGTAGACTTCTTCGTAGACTCCTTTGTCTCCTCTCCTTGATCCCCGCGCGGTGCCGCCTTCGGATCACGTCATTCTCTGGGATCCACACGGGCGGGGACACGTATGGCAAAGCATGGCGGGTCGTCTTCGTACGTGCCAAGCAGAGTCCGACGCCTTCACCTTCGGGTACGATTTTTTCGCAGATCTCGGCTTGCCCTATCGTAGCGTGCCGGCTTGGTCCCGACGAGCCTCTCTGGAGACGAGGATGATTCTCGAGCCCGAGATTTTCGTGGCTCCCGAGGAGGCGGGCCCGAGTCGCAAGAGGGGCCGGGGAGACATCGGTGCCGGAGACTCCGATTGATTTTTTTTTTTTTTGATTTGAGATTGAGATTTAGATTTGTACAGCTTGTGCACATTTTTTTTTTGATGTAATAATTTAGGATTTTATTTATGTTTGTTTGTTTTTTTTTTTTATGCACACTCCTTTTTTTTGGAATGTAATAATTTAGGATTTTATTTTATGAATGCGATGCAATATGAATGCAGTGTTGCATGAGCCCTTTTTTTTTTGCAAGGGTGTTTGGTGTATGGACTGGTTTGGGGAGGTTTTTGCACAGGTTTCGAGCAACCGGGACGGAATATTCCTCTTTTGGTGTAGCAGCTTGGACTGCTGCAGATTTTTCTGATGGAAAACAATCTCATCCGCGCGGAGGAGTCCTGCATCTGACAGTGTCCTTTAATTTTGCTTCAGATCTGGTCTCACTTTATTTCAAATTCAAATATCCTCTTCAACCTCCAGTCCCAACAGCCATTTTCGGGGAGAAAGAGAGAAAAACCATGGAAATGGCCAAAAATTCTCCAAAATTGTCCAAAGAAGGGCAAATGTTGTTCTTTGAAAAGTTCAAGGAGTGGTGTAGGGAGATCATGCATGAGAGAAGATCATTCTTTGAAGAAAGGTACAAGATACGATGCTTGTGGTCTCTCAAAGAATTGGTTCCGGATTATGACCTCTTAAGAGCTTCTTCTTCGTTTTGGGATACTAGAAGGCATGTCTTTTGCCTTTCCTTCAACGAGATTGTTCCGACTGTCGAAGAATTTCGGGCCTTACTTGGAGGTCCTGAGGTGGAAGAGATAGCGGTTCTTTGCCCTGAGGGGCTTTTTTTACGACAGTATTGTGCGTCCTTCTTCATCTTTCCCTGAGGAAGCGCAAGGTATGATCCGCGGTCCCGATCATTTCGATATTTTCGGTCTTCCCGATGCATTTAGGGGCCTAGGTTTGGTGGATGATGCCTATTGGGATGCCTTTGCACTTTGTATGTTTGGCACCTGTTCATGGTCTATTCCTTCGGGATCTCGCCATCGGTCTCGCCGGATGTTGTCGTGCTCACTGTCGCCCGGCGTAGATGTCGTTCCTTTGATTCTCGGGGAGACTTTTCATGCTCTCGATGATTAGCTACCTGGACGGCGGTATATGCACGGGGGCAGCCCGTTCCTCTTGACCCCGCGGGCCGATGGAGCGTTTGGGGGTTCTTCTGGGAAACCTCTCGATATGATCGTGCCTCGGACTTTTGCCAGGAGAGGTGTCGATGTAGATTTTGATGATCGTGGCTCGTGGCGCGTTGGATGGCGGGTCGCCGACCGAAGATATCGATGGTTGGTGCCTCATTGGCGGGTGGAGACTCGCAGAGTGCTTCAGACGGGTCCCATGTGGTTATGCTTCCGGGGCTTTCTCTACCCAGCTTCTACATTCCTGGCTTTAGTCCCGAGACGCTTTGGCTTGGAGCAGATTCCTTCGAGGGTTTTGATGATATAGCCACTGTGGTGGTGGCTCCTGCTTTCCATGGATGATCCCTCGGTATTTCCATTTCTTTCCCGAGCATGGAGGTATGATGCCTTTCCTCCTCGGGTCATTCTCAGCGTCCGAGACCGGTGTTCCCGACCACTGGGTACCTGGATTGGTATGAGAGGCATCCGGGAGAGACTCGTGGCTATTTTGAGACGGCGTGAGGCCATTGTGGGCGCGGAGGACCCGACTGCTTTCGAGAGGAGGAGGGCCGAGGCGAGGGCCAACCCTCATGACAGAGCGGAGACGTTGTGACCGATTATGAGGCTTACGTCAAGAGACAGGAGAGGAGGGCTCCTATGCTACCACTAGGTTACAGGAGATGAGTGGATGACGCTAGGGCTACTAAGGCCCCGACAGAGGCCGGGTTTGATAGACCCCGTCCCTATACTCGTAGCTTGGTAGGAGGAACACCGACATTTTTCCGGCTCGTAAGAGAAAGACTCGGAGGGGGAAGAAGAAGGGAGAGGCCAAGACGAGTGGCTTGGAGTGACTCCGAGGTTTCCGAGTATCCCTTTCTTGTCATGGCGTACACATTAATTTGATTATGTATCTTAGTTTTCTTTCAAATTGCCGCTTGTAGGAATGAATCGGGCTTAGACTCATCAAAGAGCTTTTAATTTGTAATGAATATTTGAATTGCTTCGGAGTTTTTCGAGACGCTTTCATGGTCTCGATCGATTGTATTGATGCCAAAGTATGGCTTTTATTTGTGTTTTAGACCGAACCGTTTTGGCCGCCTACGTTCCCCTCATTTTGAGGAGCTCAGTCTTCGTAGTTCAACCCGGTGAACTCTTTTTTGTTTTTTTTTTGTTTTCTTTTGGTGCAACCCCGTTTTTTACCTAGGCCGCCCTTTTCGGGTTTCTAACCTAGTCAGGGTATTACTCTTTTAGCACTCTTTTTTTTTTGTTGTTTTTTTTTTGTTGTTTTTTTTTTTTTGTTTTTTTTTTGTTTCTTTTTTTTTTGTTTTTTTTTTTTTTTGTGCAACCCCGTTTTTTACCTAGGCCGCCCTTCTCGTTTCTAACCTAGTTGGGTATTACTCTTTTAGCACTCTTTTTTTGTTTTTTTTTACGCGTAGTATCTCGCAGCCTTGTCACCATTCACTCGGGTGTACAAAGGGATTCCCGTCGAGGTCCGCAAGTTGCATGGCTCCTCCTGAGAAGATCTTCGGACTACATATGGCCCGACCCATACAGGCTCCCATTTGCCGAGGGGGTTGATACGGACCGGGGCTTTTCTTTTAGAACGAGATCACCTTCTCGGATTTCCCGATGCTTTACTTTCTTTGTCGAAGGCTCTAGCCATTCTTCCTTGGTAGGCCCGGATGTGTTCCATGGCCTTCGCCGGCGTTCGTCTAGTAGGGCCAATTCATCATGGCGACTCGGGAGCCATTCGACCTCGTTGATCCGGCTTTCCAAAGAAGATACCTGAGCGAGGATTTCCAAGCTCGATTGGGAGTACGGCTTCCATTCCGTATGTGAGGGCGAAAGGTGTTTCCCAGCTTGCCGTTCGACCGATGTTCTCAGAGCCCCGCAGTGCCAGTGTAACTTCTCGGGCCAATTTCGCCTTGGGATGCCCATTTTCCTGGATGATATTTTCCGTAGTCTTGTTTGCCGCTTCGACGGCTCCGCTGGTTTGGGGCCCGTAGGAGATGACTTGTGACGGGTTATTCGGAATTCCGCCACAGCTTTTCACATTCCCTTCGAAGTGGGATCCATTATCTCGAGATGATTTCTACTGGCAACCCGTATCTCGCACATGATGTTTTCTTTGATGAAGAGGGCAACTTTCTTCGAGTTGAGGATTTTGTAGGACTTTGCAGAGCATCCTTTTCGATTCCTTCGAAGAAATCGCCAATCAAGCGTCTTTTAGGCTCTTCCAGCTTCCCAAATTCACACTTGTCAAAATCTCTCGGCACTGGGGCTCGATTTTCCTTTTTCCTGACAACCCGCTTAAAGATTTTTTTGTTGTTTAATTTTTTTTTGTTTAATGTGTCTCGCTTTTTATCTAATGAATTATTAAAAAAAAAAATTTATTAATTAATTCATCATTAGTTAAAGTGGCAATCAAGGGATACTGTAAAGGTTCGTCATTTCATTGAAAACGAAAGGGGATATAGTGCTTGCTGCTGCACTCGTAGTCTTCAGGCGTAAGGCCATAGGACGACCCTAGAGACTCGATCTTAACAGAGAGACTCGGGAGGACTTGTCCTAGATTGACACAAAGGGACGGGGACCAATCCAAGCTTGGTGATCATTTCCTCCTTGGTCGCGGACGGGCTTGAGAGAGTTTTCCAATTCTTTAGCGGCATCGCCGGCTGTGGCCTCATGACTCTGAACTGTGGCCGTTTTTGTTTTCCTTTCTCAATTGCCGCTATCATCTCTTGGACCGAGCCGAGATCAATCGTGTCCGGCACTGGACTTCTTCTTCGAACAATTGCCGCATAACTGCACCATCCCAATCATCTCGAGGGAAATTCCGTGGCCTTAGCTTTTGGCTGTCGGTTCGGAATTCGTGTTTCGGATCTTCCTGGGCAAAGTAGGAATAGCTGGTTGTGAGCTTCTCGAACCTGTTCCACTGTGTCGTGCACGCCCGAAGGTATACTCACTCTTCATGGTAGTGGTAGCCCTGTGTATCTTGGGTAGGTCCAGGAACATTCTCACGGACCGGGTTAGCCTTGGTTCCTTCCGAACTTGTTGAGGTTATCTTGTAGCTTTAGCCATCCCGCCGTAGGAGCGGGCTCTGTGGATGTTTCCCCGGTTGTGTGGGACCCTTTACAAAGTAGTCACCAAATTAGGACCGAAGGGGAGAGATTTAGGATTGTCACCGGGACCTTTCCCGTGGCAGCCTTCAAATCTTTTTCCCTTTGCAAAGGTCCACCGGGGAGGCCTCATATCCTGTGCCGCGGCGAGTATTCGTCCTTTCACCTCGATGAGTTTGAAAGTTCCTTTGCTGGGCGCTTCCCTGCACCGAGGCCAGTAGATAGCTCATTTTTCTCATCATTTTCAAAACCGGTGGGATTTTATCCCGAGTGACCGTCCGATCTATGTTGCACACTTGGGCCTCGGGAGGCTCGACCGTGAAGCCCGTTAGCATGTGACCTTCCTCGTCATGTTTGATTTCTAGAATAGGTATTCCGCCCGTATCCGTGCCCTCTAAAGTGACTAAATCTCGCGTAAATGGTCGTCGCATCCCCATTCGAGACGAATTTCACACACCGGTGAAGGCTTGAGGCGACCCTTTGACTTGATGGAGCCAAGGTCTTCCCACAGGCATTGAAAGTAATCGGGATGTCGATAACCCGGAATTCCACAGTATCAATTTCTCGTCCAAACCAGAGGTCCAAAGTAGTAACTCCGAGGACTCGCCTCGGGATGTTGAGTCGTAAGCTGGATCGTGAGGGAGGAAGGTTTCAAGTCTCGTAGTCTTGATATCAAGCAAGCTCATGATCTTTGCCGAAGAATGTTCATTCCTGACCCATTATCAACCAGACCCGAGGAGGCGTCGTTCATCCACTGGATCGTGATGAAGAGAGGCTCATTATGATCAGCCCCAAATTGAGGGAGGTCGAGATCCGTGAAAGTGATTATATTCCCGTAATGGATGTTCCCAATTAGGCCGTACCACATCATCGGGAGTAGCATCAATAGGGACTAGAGTGCGGGCTGTGCTCTCTTCCAGCCTTCGCCATGGGGTAGGACGAGGTGAGTAGAGACCAGAGGGAAATGTTGGCCTCGTGTTTGCTTCAACCGGGTGAGCACGGGATCCTCTTTTCGGGATCCGGAGTTTCATTGTCTTAGCATAGGGGCGGCGATCTTCTTTCGGTGCTTGATCTCGCGGCCTTCTTATCTCGCCTTGGGATTTCCTTGGAAGATCTCGCTCTGCATCGGGTCAATGCATTAACCTCCTCATCGCCGTCTCGACCGGATTTCTTCGCCGCTAAGGTCAACGGGAGCCCTGCTATTGGCCACCGGGTTCCCCGACTTTGAGCCCAGCGACAGCTGGTGGACTCGGGTCAGATTGCTCCTTCCCGGGCGGCCCTTATAACCGCTTCCCAAGTCACGTGCTTTTGGGTTTGGGGTTGTGTTGTTGCCCTCGTATGGCCCACATAGCTAGGGCGTCCTCCGATTCACTCTCACGGCCGGCCTTTCTCATAGTTATCATGCAACAAGAGTCGCTATTTGTCTGGGGCTCGCGGCTTTTCGATTTCATCCCCGGATAGTGCAGCCATTCGATTCCCTTCGTAATACTCGGAGTTGAGATGATTATAGCGTTCGTGTGGGAGGCGCATCCTGTATCATGCCGCTTTCTAGGACTTCTCCGAAAGCCGACATACATTCGGGAAGGTGACCTCTTCGGGGTAACCCCGACAAGGAGTGTTACTTTGTTCTGGGCGGATTTGATCTAACCACGGTTATCTTCTCATTTGGGTGGATGGGAGTTAATTTTCCTCTTTCGATCGATCTTCGACTATCGCCCGGATCGGACACCCGAAAACCCTTTCCCCAAAGCATGGTAGGCAGTGTTGAATTCTAAGACATCCACGTGCTCAGATCCATGAAACTTCATGGCCTTCATGTCCTCGGTCTCATATTCGTCTTCCGAAGTTTCTTCGTCGTCGCTTGCTGATAACCAGCCATTGTGCCTGGCTCCCATGGGCTCATTTCCGGCACGATTGTTCCAGATTGTTTCCGGATCGGGGGGCCTCAGTTGACTCTTCACTCTCATCATCATCATCATCATCGCTGTCGTCGGAATCTTCTTCCCCTACTACCGGGATTTCGGCTGAGAGGGAACGTCGATCAAACCCATTGGGGGAATATGGGTGCGTGCAATCGCAAAAATTGTCATATGTTCCCATTCCCGGAAGTGGTAATTGTGACTCAGCTTCTCCTCCCAGAAATTGCGGGGGAAGAGTGAGAGGGGGTGGCACGTATTTGACACCAGGTAGGATATAGAAGGAATCCTCCTCTTCCGATTCTTCACTGTTCTCGGGATCATATTCGGGCTCTCCCAAAGCCAATTTGCAGAAGTGTACTAGCTCCAGATGCTCTTCGGCCTCTCTGCTGATAAGCCCCAGTACAGGCGTCCGCCGGAAACTTTCTTGTTCGATTCTTCTCGATTGTTCTAACCATCTTGTGTAAATGGTCCTCTCATATTTTGAACGGAACAGCCCCAGTTCTTCGGTATCGGCCTCCCCTTCATCCGAGAAATAGCGGGCCTCGTATTCTTGCAAGGAGTCTCTGACATGAGACCAAGACGGGTTGATTCGTTCGATATCCTCAAGGCTGAGGGGGAAACCGAATTCAGGATCCTCGACGAGGTTGGCCACGGGTATTTGAGGACCTTCATCAGCATCTTCATGGTCATGCGAAGATTCTCCGCATTCAATCATATTCACCTCGATTATGGTTCCTTGCAGAGGATTTTTTGATCGTGTTAGGCCCTTCGGGGCCTTCCAACTTTCCTTGCTCTATTAGCCTGAAATTGCCTTTTTCGTAGTAAAGCAACATTGCCGCCGGATGTCCGTGAGCTTGATGAAAAGCACAATACTTTGTAGTATCCATGGGAGCATTCGGATTTACGGGTTGGAAATTTTCCAAAGGCCGCAGCAAGCCTTCTTTCACCAAATTCCCTAAAGATGTCATTCAGGGGCATTCCAAAGTTTTCGAGATTTATGACCCGCGGTTTGGGCTCTCTACCGGGTTTCCCGGGAGCAAAAGGAGTCGTGTTATTGCATTCCCGTCCCGCATAGTTAATCATCTCTTTGCACTTTAGCGGGCAGGGCGGTGTTTGGCAGAGGTGCCCGATATCTCGTAGGCGAGTGCAAAGAGCTGGTTGCCGATTGTAGGCCTTTTCAAACTTAGCCTGCAGAGTTAACCATGGCCCGTAAGTCCGAGTATGGGAAGTGATCGAGGAGGCTCTCGATGTGATTTCAAGCATGACCGGAAAATGTCCAGCTTGTTCCTCTTCGGAAGGAGGGATGGCCATTTCACTCGAGTTTCGTATTCCACCGCTTGTAGAAGTCCCCAACATTCTCATCGGGACGCATTTGCTTTGTTGTTTGTAGGTCAACCCTATTTGTTTCCCATTCCAAGTTGGCCTTATATTTTTCTACGTGAAGGCATTGGTAATCTGGTCCCATGTGGCCCCGGCTTCAGGTTTCAAACTAAGAACCACTTTAAGGCACTGGACTTCAAGGATGGGCGAAATAGTCGGCCAACCTGTTGATTGGTACATCCTTTGGCTTTCATTGCCAGGTATATGTGTCCAAATGGGTTTTCGGGCATGCGGTCCCATCAAAGAGATCCAGATTAGGCATCACGAATTTGTGGGGCGAGAGGAACAATGGAGTCCGGGTGCACGTAGGCGGAAGAAGCGGGACTTCTTGGCGATCGGTTCGGCGATCCGCGCTTTCATTTCCTTGTGTTGTTCCATGAACCGGGCCGGATGAGGGTCTTGTGGCGGAACCATAGCATTCAAGTTAGTGGCCGAGCTAGAGAAAGGAGCTACCACCGGAGGCGGTGGTGGAGGGAATGGCCGATCCGGGGACGTAGGTGAAAACGTCCCGGGGTGAGTTACCACAGGGAGCATGAGTAGGAGCACGAGCAAAAGGGTAGAACCTTGCGGCTTCTTTGTTGATTTTCAAGCGGCAAAGTAGGTGGGGGCAGCCCCGATGTAGCCAGGATAACTTGGATTTCAGTAGGGCCCGTAGAAGTAGGCTTGAGTGCGGGCGCATTGTCCCTGATTGTTGAATTGCATGGCCGCTTGTGGTGAAGGTGTGTAACCCGGGGAATGCGTGGTCCCGGTGATTCGAGATGACACCGGGATGGAGACGTTCGAGGAGGGATTCCCGATCGTGCCCGAGAACTGCGTGGCGGCATTCCAAACGTGGCATTCTTGTGAAGGTCGGATTGATCGGTTCCGGGCGAGGCGGGATCCCGATTAGGCGTGGCATTCCGAGATAGCCCCAACCATGAGAAGACATTCCGTACCGATTTTGCCCCCACCGATTTGTGCAGCTTCTGCCGCATGGATCCGGTGGTTCGTGGTTGGGGAGGCTTTGGGCGACCCGAAAATCGAGGAGCATGGGTTACGGTAATGGCACCATAGGAGGTGGGTGGCGGCATCCTGGTGTAATCGGGCGGCGAGAGTGGGGTTGGCATCCTCGTCTTCTTCCACGGTGAAGGTGCCATCCGGATTGAGGCCGGCGGCCAGACCGTGACTCTTAATAGCCTCCATAAGGCCATTTGTTTATGCTTCCTGTCGTAACCTCATACGTTACGCTAACCGATTCCACTGTTGCTCTGTGCGAGGGGTCCGGGAGGCGGAGTGACGTTATCCCCATCATTACGGGTGATGCGAGACATACCGAAACCGGAGTCGGAACAAATGGCGAAGGCGATGACGCGCGACTCTTCCCAGCGATCGTACGGTGACTGGTGCCCGAAACCAAGCTTTGTGCGGAGGCATGCGGGGAAAGGACATGAAGGTTCGGATGTCCGGGAATGGAAGGAGGGTAGGTGTTTGGGCTTTAGGCTCATGCAACATGCGGTTATTTGTTCACGTTTACTTAAAACATGTTTTATTAACCTAATCGGTTGGAAAAGATTGCTCTTCTTTTTCACAAGCTACTCGATTCCTGGATCGGTGGGCCCCGTCACTACGTCTATAAGCCCCTCGTATTCCACCCGTATTTCGACCTCCCGGGGTGGGCGGCCCGGGCGAGGGTCCTATAGGGCAGCGGGTCCCACCGACCAGAAAGAAAAACGATCCTAAAAGTCGGCGGGTAATCGAGTCTTAACGATCATTCGATGTAAATTACGGACAAAGGCGACGTCGAAAGTCAAGATCATGTCCGAGGGGCTCGACAAAAAGCTCGGCATGATTTGGGTGATAAGCGTCCACGATTGATCTTGACTTGTCGTCAGTTAAGCCGTAATTAGGCATGGAATAGTCATTAATCCTTGATGACTCGGTGTCAATCTTTGGGAGTCGGTGTATAATTTGTGCCGGTCGTAGCCGAAGTCAAGGCGCCTGGTCAATATCTTGGTCAAAGTCCGCGGCGGAAAACCGGCGGAGAACTTCGGCGATTAGGGACCCGAAAGATATTGAGTCGGTATGCCGACAAAGGCTTGAAAGGAAAGGTCTATACACGGACGGGGCATGACACGGACCGGACTAAAAACCAGCCTGGGTCTCGGACAAAGTGTGTCACGGACAAGTGCATGGTCGACACGAGGCTCCGTGGGATGTTTGGGTAGTCTGTGCTCATCCGAGAGGCGTAATAAGACCAAACGGACCGCGACAAGGATTTCCCGGTTAAGGGACGTAGTGTGCAGTGTACGGTCACGTGCGCGTAGTGTGCAAGCAGTCTATATTCCTTTTCTGAGTAAAATAGAGATTTTTTTTTATGTGTCTTAAAAATATGATGCATGATTTTTTTTTGAGAATTTTCTTCTTCTTTTTTTTTTTTGAAAATCTTTTTTTTTTTGATTTTTTTTTATGAGCACATAAGCACGTAAGCACGAAAATTCCGACAGTTAGGGACATTATTCCGACAGTCAAAATTTTGACTTTCTCCGAGGCGGCCAAAACAACATGAAAACTGTGCAAAAATCAACACACACACAAAAATGATTTTCAAAGCCGGGACGGAAGCTTGACCCTCAAAAGCTTTTTTTTTTTAAAACGGTGATACCGGTACGTGGGATTGTTAGACCACAATTTATCCCCGACTCGTGTTAGGAGGCGATAACGGAAAATTTAGTGGTTTCCACCAATATACCAAATACCATTTTTTTTTAAAAAAAAGAGCTTAGTCCCCAGCGGAGTCGCCACTGTGATGATGTGCATATCCGAAAACTTTCCCATTTTTTGTGTTTGAAAGAAAATCAACGAAAACGGAGTCGCCACGCCATTTTAATTTTGAAGGCCAAAACTTTGAAAAAAGCCCGAGATCAGAGATTTAGGTTCGGAGGTCATGTTACGCGTCGGGAAGGACGTTAGTGTGCACCCGACGCGCCTCGTAAAACGAGTCTTCCAAGCTGAAAATCATTTGTGTGTGTGTGTGTGTGTGTGTTTTGGCCAAAATAACTCAGAAAAGTAAAAATTGGGATATCTTTTTAAGACTTTAAACTGATCCCATGATTTTTTGGAAGATTTTTGGATTGAGATTTGGTACTCAAAAGACCTTTTGAAGTTGAGAGCCATTTCTGCCAGAATGAAAAAGGCAGTGGACCTTTGATTTTGAAAGGGATTCAAGGGTCTTAAAACTTCATAATCTGGATAAACTCAGAGAACGAAAATTGTTCTAGACACCTTAAATAAAGTTTGTGCGAAGGAATTTTCCATTTTGGAGAAGATTTGAGGGGTCAAAACCTTCTGGAAACCTCAGATATGAGATCTGGATTCCCAGAAGCTGATGAACTAGCCTCTGAAAGAAAATTTGAAAAGAGGAGTTTTACTCACCCAAAAAATAAGGTAAAAATATTTATGGAAAGCTCTGGATGTTGGCTACAAAAAGTGTTTTGTAGTCAACACCAAATTCCAAGTTCATCTGTGTCCAAAAATTAAGACCATGGACTGAGGTCTGAGAAAATTGCTACTGGACAGCAACTTCTCAAGAAAGAAAATATGATTTTAAGGGGGGTTTTGCATCCATGCTTGTCCCCATTTCCCTAGGTTTTGGTTAGTGATCACTAGACATTTTAGTGGTGAATCAACTATACCAAACCATCCTTGGGGTACATTAGGACTAAGCATTTCATTTGCTTGGGAAGGGGATTTTTATCCTTTGAAATCAAGATTTAGTGCTTGAAAATGGTTTTTTAGGGTTTTGAAAGTGTGTTTTTGCAAGTAAACAAGAAAAAACTTTGAGAATAATGTTGATCTTGGTAGAAGATCATCCATGGAGATGGTCTTCCATGGTGATCTTCTTAGATCTAGAGCAAGAAGATGAAAGAACTACATTTTGTAGTTTGAAGATGCATGCATGGATGAGATTTAGGGTTAGAAAGAGGAGGGTTTACCAATCTTCCTTGTGTTCTTGAGTGTTTGGCTTGAGTGTATGAGTGTTTAGGGCTTTAATATGAGAGTGAGTGGAGGAGTATGAGTTGGGAAAGATTGGAGAGAAAATGGTGACAATTCAAGTGAATTCTCACTGTTTTCTCTCTATATTTCGCCTTGAGGTTCGGTGCAAAATGTGTTCTTCCTCCTTATTTTTGTGATTTGGAGGGCTCAATTTATAGCCCTCTGAAGATGCAAAGATGTCCGCGCGGATGGATCCAGTCGGCGTGCCTTGTTCATTAAATGCGGCTCACTTTGGACAAGAAGAATATTTCTTTTCAAAATTCAAATTAATGGCCCGGTTTTTGTGTTTCCAGCCATTGCCATTTTTGGTTTTCTTCTTTTGTTTTGCTTTTTGAGATTCTTTTTAAGGTTTAACCTTAAATAACAATGCCCATTTTACCCTCACTTTGTTAGAAATGTTAGGATAGTTAGGAATTGTTAGAAATGTTATAACTTTCGTTAATTTTCTAACGAAAATTCTAACAAGCTCAAATTGGAGCACTTACAAGATCGACACTTCCTACCATATAACGCTTCATACGGAGCCATCTCAATACTAGACTGATAACTATTATTATAGGCAAACTCCACTAAAGGTAGATGATCCTCCCATGACAATTTGAAATCCATCACACAAGCCCGTAGCATATCCTCAAGTATTTGAATAGTTCTCTCGGACTGACCGTCGGTTTGAGGATGAAACGCCGTACTGAAACACAATTTGGAACCCAAGGCTTCATGCAATGCTCTCCAAAATCTAGATGTAAACCTCGGATCTCTGTCAGACACAATACTAACCGGAACCCCGTGAAGTCTCACAATCTCCTTCATATACAACTGAGCTAACTTCTCTAATGAAAACTTGGTTGACACCGGAAGAAAATGAGCCGACTTCGTCAACCGATCCACAATAACCCAAATAGCATCCATCTTCTTCGCGGTGAGAGGTAAACCCGAAACGAAATCCATCGAGATCCCTTCCCATTTCCACTCCGGAATATCTAATGGTTGAAGTAGTCCCGCCGGTCTCTGATGTTCTGCCTTAATCTGTTGACAAGTCAAACACTTAGAAACATAATCCGCTATTTCCCTCTTCATACCATTCCACCAATACCCACGCTTCAAGTCTTGATACATTTTAGTACTACCCGGATGAATCGCAAACTTGGACTTATGGCCATCCTCTAAGACACGCTTCTTGATTTCCGGCGATGAAGGAACGCAAATTCTCCCTTGGAAAGTTAATATCCCATCTCTACTCAAAGCAAATTCCCCGGCTTTCCCATCTTGCACTTGATCTAATATTTTCTTCAATTCCGGATCTCCTTGTTGAGCTTCTTTCAAATCTCCATACAATGTCGGAACGGCTCGAACATTCGCAATGATTACTTCACTCTTCAATTCCCGAGAACTCAAAGCTGTCAAATACGCCTTTCGGCTAATCGCATCCGCCACCACATTGGCCTTCCCAGGATGATAAGAAATTACACAATCAAAATCCTTCAAGAACTCAAGCCATCTCCTTTGTCGGTTGTTCAACTCCTTTTGGGTAAATAGGTACTTCAAACTCTTATGATCGGTGAATATCTCAAATTTCGCCCCATAAAGATAATGCTTCCACTTATGTAACGCAAACACGATCGCCGCCAATTCCATATCATGAGTAGGGTAATTCTGTTCCGCCGGTGATAACTTCCTAGAGGCATACGCAATAACCTTCCCATTCTGCATGAGAACACAACCCAAACCCGCCTTCGAGGCATCACTATAGATCACAAAATTCTCACAACCATCCGGAAGGGTAAGAACAGGAGCCGTCGTCAACCTCTTCTTCAATTCATCAAAACTTTCTTCACACTTGGAATCCCAAACAAACGATACATCCTTCCGAGTCAACCTAGTTAACGGAGTAGCAATCCGAGAAAACCCCTCAATGAACCTCCGATAATAACCCGCCAAACCAAGGAAACTACGAACCTCCATTCTGATCGAAGGTTGCTTCCAATTAACCACGGCTTCAATCTTTGAAGGATCCACGGAAATCCCCGAACTCGACACCACATGCCCCAAGAAAGAAACCTGCTCAAGCCAAAACTCACACTTGCTGAACTTGGCGTACAACTGCTTCTCACGAAGAACTGACAAGACAATCCTCAAATGATTCTCATGCTCTTCCCGGGACTTAGAATACACAAGGATATCATCAATAAAGACCACCACAAAACTATCAAGATAAGGTTTGAAGACACGGTTCATCATATCCATAAACACGGCTGGAGCATTAGTCAACCCAAAAGGCATCACAACAAACTCATAGTGACCATATCTAGTTCGGAAAGCTGTCTTAGCAATATCATCCGGCCTAATCTTCAACTGATGGTATCCGCTTCTCAAATCAAGCTTTGAGTAGATAACGGAACCTTGGAGTTGGTCAAACAAATCATCTATGTGCGGAAGAGGATACTTATTCTTTATAGTGGCTTGGTTCAACAAACGATAATCTATACACAATCGTAAGGTACCATCCTTCTTCCTAACAAACAAAACCGGTGCTCCCCACGGAGACACACTAGGACGTATAAAACCTCGGTCAAGCAATTCTTGCAATTGGACCTTCAACTCTTTTAACTCGTAGGAGCCATTCTATAGGGTGCTTTAGAGATAGGGGCGGTACCGGGCACTAAGTCAATACAAAACTCGATCTCACGATCCGGAGGCATAGAGTACTCACTAGAGAACACATCACTAAACTCATTCACAACCGGAACATGAGCTAACTCGGAAGACTTCTTATTGGAATCTACCACATAAGCTAAGTAACCCGCACACCCCTTAGATAGCATCTTTCTAGCTTTTAAGGCAGAAATAACATGTAAACCGAACATAGATTTATCGGCATCAAATATAAATGTAGGCACATCAGGCATAGCAAATGAGACTCGCTTCCTACGACAGTCTGCAAAGCATGGCGGCTGACTTAACCAATCCATACCAAGGATCACATCAAAATCACGGATTGGTAACTCGACCAAATCCGCGGCAATACATGCCCACATATAGTCACATCACAACCACGATATATCAAAGAAGATGCAAGGCACTCTCCCATAGGAGTAGAGACCTCCAACACATAAGGCATAGATTCAGGCAAGATATGCAATGAGAATGCAAAATGAGATGCCACAAATGAATGGGAAGACCCGGGATCTATAAGAATGCGGGCCTTAACTCCTGAGACAGGAACTATACCTCTAATGACGGCATTAGGATCGACCTCTCCTCGACCCAAAGCAAACACATGACCTTGGACTCTATCCTTAGGTTTCCCATCAACATCTCTCTTCACACCACTACCTTGTCCCCCAAATCCAGGTGCCGGAGCTTGCTTATTCGTAACTTGGGGCAATTCCTCCTAAAATGGCTCGCCGACCCACACTCCAAACACTTTCCTTGTTTGCTCCAACACTTGTCCTCCGAATGCCCTAGCCTCTTGCAAAACCCACATGTTGCTCCAAACTGACCTGGAGTCGCACGATTTGCCGGAGTCGCCATATTTCCTCCTCGATTTGCTCCCGGAGTAAATGTCCTCGGCTGCACCCTATTCTGTCCCGAACCTTGACCTTGGAATCTATTTCTGTTTCCGCCTTCATTCTTACCACGATGCTCCTCTATGTCATTCTCAATCCGATACGCCATATTCACTGCTGCTTGGAAGTTGGCGAAGTTATGCGTCAATAGCGCTCGGAACTCAACCCTTAAACCCTTCACAAACCGGTAGACTCGCCTCTCCTCATCCGGCACCAAATGAGGACAATATCGGGCCAATTTCGTGAACTTTGCTGAATCTTGCGCTATCGTCATGGTCCCTTGCTCCGGTTTCGAAACTCGCCTTCCTTCTTTGTCTCTAGTAACCATCGGTACAAAGTGATCCGGAACTTGCGTGTGAAGTTCTCCCATGTACGTGGTGTCAAATCCCGGTCCCAACCATCCTTCACTACCTGCCACCACTGCTCAGCGGGTCCTTCCAACTTGAAAATGGCACATCTCACCTTCTCCGCATCCGAACTCTCCATAGCCGCGAAAATCTTATTCATAGCCTCAAGCCACCTCTCAGCCTTCACCGGATCCGGATCTCCGTTGAAGCTAGGAGGAGACATCTTCACGAACTTCTCCAAACCATGTTGCCCTTGCACCTTGATTCGATTCAAATTCGATTACGAGTTGCCATATGCTTGAAGAAACCCTCGGAACATATCCATCATCTCGGCATTCGGATTACCAACACCACCCAAACCCAGCATTCGATCACCATCATTTCCCGCCATAACAACAAACTCCTGCATTAAACACTCGACATCGGTTATCACACACTCTCACTCGCCTAGACTCTACCCGAGAATTCTAACCGAGCTCGATACCAACCGTGAGGACCCCGAGGCCGGAACCTACACGTGTCCCGAGTTGGAGCGTCCTCAGACTAACCCAAATTTCACTAACTTTTAAAACTTTTAATTAAACTTCCAAATAAAACATCATTAACAATTCCATTTCAAAACAACTCCACTACTCTCCACATCGGAGGAAGAGTGGACCGACTTTGAAAATACTTAAACTGTTTAGTTACAAAAGATATTGGTTTTAACGCGGAAGTGTAAAGTTTATAATTACAAACCCCCAAAAGGAATTATAACAAAATACTTTCTACGCCAACCTAACGTACCCGACAATACCCCAAAAGCTCACCGCCAACTCCTTTCCGTCCTTACTGGCTCTGGCCCTCCTGTCTCGGGATCTAAAAACATTAAAGGGAGAGGGGTGAGAATAAATCTCAGCAAGCTATTATGAATGCAGCAATATGCCAATTAAATGCAACATATAACAAGTCGCACGTAACACATTGGAAAAGCTATAAACACATTCCATTACCTTGGTTTACCTTTTCCCGTCGAACGATGAGTCGTACAACATTGGGTATAATAATACTCCAATTATACAGTGAGCTGCTTAAGTAATACTCACGTCTTATAAGACCCGTTTTTCAGGAACCAAATAAGACAAGAGCAACTCGTAAGGCTTTTGGCTCAATACAGATGCTATACCCCATCCCGCGCCACAGGAGGGGACGGCAGATATAACATAATCCGATCACATTAGGTCACACTTCCATAATTGATCGTATTATGTTATACCCCCAATGTCAGCTGACTCACACATTATCAAGCACATAATAGATACTTGAATAAAATCCACATAAAGGGATAACAATATATCAACATGGTAAAATATACTCATGTCCAACCAATATCATAGTGCAACATTTAATCAACACACTATGCATACTATAAACAATGTATATGAGCTCAATGTAAGCAAGGAAGTAGCATCAATCCATCCTACACGGTCATTATACAATAATACATAGCCTCTTTAAAGGTCTAAGTTGAATCTACCAAGTTGGGATCATAATTGTCTAGTTACCAAACTAGGTTATCTAACGTTTTCCAAGCAACATTTATAGTACTTTCACTATTCCATTTTGATCACTTAGAACGTCATTGTGAAGCCAAAGTATTCTACTTTAATCTAGGTTAAAGAGATTTCATTTTGGTTCGAGTTTGATTAGGTTTGAATAGCTCTAAAGTTGGGGTGAAAAACCAGGCCAGGGCACGACTCGTGCCCCAGGGCACGACTCGTGCCCAAATGACCCCCCACTGAGTCTGGCGTCCCCCTATAGGTCACGACTTCCCTTCGTCCAAGGGACGACTCGTCCCTCAGCCCAGAATTTGTAGAAACAGCAGCAACAACAACAATGCCTCAAAATCCCAAAGTTCCAACCAAAAGTCTTCTAAGTTATGAACCAAAAGGGACATTTCCAACTTTGTTAACTTCATCCTACTCATTTAACTCCAAGAAAACATGTCTTAAACCTAGATCAATTCAACTTCCATAAACCATAATATTTCTATAAACCCAACAAAGTTCTCAATCAACACATTCAAGAGAACAAACACAATAACATTTATTTTCATGATCATTCAAAGAAAGAAAGGTAATAATAACTCACCTTTGGATTTTATAAGGAAATGTTGATCTTTCTAGCTAGATGGCTTCCTCTAGGTCATCCAACTTCAATGGTGCCCTTAGACTTGATTTTTGGTGAAGAAATGCTTGACTTCAAAGCTTGGGCAAAGGGGACTTCAATGGAGGTTTTCTCTATTTTCTCTAGGATGAAGAATGGTAGTGAATGAAGGAGAAGGAGGGGAAGGGGAGTAAGAGGAGGTGTGGGGAATGGACACTTGGCAAGAGGATGGAAGAGCAAGAAAATTGGCCCCTCCTACAAATATCTACCAAGAAGGCTTTCATCTTTATTTTTAATTTAAACTTAACCCTTAACCCAATAATTCATCCTACTCACTCATTTAACCTCCTCAATTATTTATCTATTTAATAAATTCCCATTTTTTATTATTTCCCTTAGTTTCTTTATTTAATGTCCAATAAATTCTTATAAGCTCCTAAATTTACTTTTCACCCAGTTTATCCTAATTTAAGAATTTAAAGGTATAATTGAACACATAAAGTGAACATAAATTTTAAAAGCATATAATTAAATATTTAAAATGAGTGCCTAGGGGTGGGGTCGTCACATTCAAACCTCTCCCTCTCGTGTATCACCCAATCTGGGTACCTAAGGCTACGGATGATTGGCACCAAATGGCCTACCTCCCCATATACTCCTAACATCATTTCAGACTGAATGAAGAAATCCTTGTTCGACCCAAGGGTGGCCCAACTTATGGTGCTCCTCCGAGCCACCAGTGTCAACCTACGAGTGAGCTCCCCACTCCACTCTAGGACCCAATAATCCTCCTACTTCATAAGCGGGGTGTCGGCCTCAAGAAAAGGGAACTCTCATCCCTTCTAATCTCCACCAATATCATATGGCTATTCCACCCGGACACCTTGTCGAGCAAGTTAATAAATAATTTTAGGGCATTAGCTTTGGCTGGCGTACTTATCCCGAAGGTCTTCTCATTCTGCTCTATTTTGAAGAACCTCCTAAAGACGTGCATATAAGGCTCATACCCCAAGCAACACACCATGTCAAAGCAAACCAATACCCTCACTGTATTGGCGCCTAACTGCATAGGAACAACGGCCATACACTCTAAGAATTCGCAGATAAAGGGGTTAAGAGGAAGTCGTAGCCCGGCCTCAAATTGGCCATAATAGAAGGCCACCCTATTCGAGTTAAGACCCCAGTGCATCCAAGACTTAGCCTTCCTTTGCCTCTCCGTGAAGTGGATAAGGTGGAAGTCGTCACGAGAGACCTCGAAGAAATCACGGAGGATGTTGATTCGTGACTCCGCGTTTTTCCTCCCTATTGTCGACTTTGGGGCCACATATCCCCTCTTATTACGGCCTGGAACAACTATCAAGCAAAACTTGTCCACTATGTTTCCAGAGGAGGAGCTCGACGATGAAGAAGTATAGGTTTGTTGAGTTGCCATATCTACAGAAGACACAGAAACAGGGGAATCAGACATAGTTGAAGAATGTTCCGAGCTATCTAAGGGCACCTAGATTTCCCTGGGAATGCTAATCTCTCTCTAGGAAATAGAGGTTTGTTGGACTTGATGTAAAAAATTATTAGGTGGTCTATCAGTTTATTGAAGAGATGGAAACGAATAATCTGTGGACCATCCGCCTCCAAATACCCCATACTCTCAACAGCTGGAAACCCTACCTCGCCATAGAACAAGCTCCACCTATCTAGAATGGTAATGCACTCCTCTCTGGTCAATTCCCTCCATGTACCCTCAAGCCTTTTATAAATTCTATGGTTTGTAGAGTTATACTCATACCTAACACCTAGCTCGAAGCCAAAGGTTGTGGCCATGGCATAATAAAGGGAAAAGCTTTAAAATAACCCAAAATAAGAGAAATTGAAGGGTACCTTGTTAAATTGGGGAGAAACGAAGCACAACGCTGGAACGGAAAGACGGATTGCACCAGAAAATCATGTTCCTTGCTATTTGTTCTTGATAGGTTTAAGAGGTTGAAGATGGTAAAGTTTGAAAAGGAAAGGAATCCTTCCTTATATATGTCTCCAAATCCTTAGCTGAATTGGAAAGGGTGGGAGACATAACCGTTCCGTTTGCCAGAGTTAATGTTCCGCAGCGGTTCCCAAAGCAGTTGTCCAATCGCAAGAACCGTACCATTATTGCGAGAATTACGGTACATTAAACAGTGGATCCAACCGCCAAAAGTCAATCGTCGAGAGCGACCTACGTCTGCCCAGTCGACCTCCAACAACAGCAAAGTGAATCATCACAAAATATCTCATAACTCCTGATCGACAAAGTCAACTAAAAAAGTTGGGGGCCAATGAACGGAATAAAAGTGACGGGTCAGACCCAACATATGATGCCCAACACTCCGGGCATCACAAAGACACAGTTACTAAATGGAACAATCCAATTACTACGGCCCCAACGGCCCAAACATTATGGATCAGTTGACCTAGCTCATTGTACGACCATCCTTGGTCCCGACCCAGCTTTGTCTGGCATACGATCATCTACTTGTACAATCTCTACCTGACCAACGCAAGAAGTCAGGTCGACCTCGAATATTCAGGCGACCTCGACCTACAGAAACGTGCTTCTATCTACGACTCAATATGTAACCGTCTATTACAATCACGGAGATCATTACACTTGAATTGTCACCACGATTTAAGGGATTAATTATGATTCTACACCACGACTATATATACCAGACTATATCCAACGTAAAAAGGTAATGTCTTATTGGCTATTTTGAGATTACGTTATTTTCATATAGTCTTATACAAACTCATAACACCACATCTTATCATTACGCCGAAGGATATTAGCCGAATATCACCCCATCTAATCGTTTGTTCGTGATTTCATTTTATAGTTGCTATATATCAACCTATTGATAGACTAATAATGATGATTTGCACCGTTTCCTACGTAATCAAAATCTATTGTCATAATTAAGGAAGTGAATCTATACAATTATGATACTTTAATAATATGTTTAGATTTGTAAGTAAAATTTGCATATTTATAGTAATTTACTAGTCATAATTATATTTTTTCATATGCACTAATAAAAAATTGTTTAAATTATTATAATATACTCCCTCCGTTTCAGTAAGGTTGTTACATGAGGGTTGAAGCACGTAAATTAAGAAAGGAGAATAATGAGTGGTTGTGAGGAAGAAAGAGAATGAGTGGAGAATAATGAGTGGTTGTGAGGAAGAGAGAGAATGAGTGGAGAATAATGAGTGGTTGTGAGGAAGAGAGAGAATGAGTGGAGAATTATAAAAATAATAAAAAGTTTTCTTTTTGGGTAATGTTGCAACTTAAGTGAAATACCGAAAATGGCAAAATGTTACAACCTTAGCGGAACGGAGGGAGTAGTTACTATCTATGTTCAGGAATAAATGTCGTATCTTCATTTTTTATTAATTTTGGAATAAGTGTCATTTTTTTAAATTTTAAAAAAAAAAACTTAGTAAAATTTTGACATTTTACAAATTAGTAAATCACACTTCTTAAACTTAAAGTGTTTTTGTTTCAAAAAAAAAAAACTTAAAAGTGTTAGTAAATGGATTTGAGAATTCGGTGTCTTGACATAGAGGGAGAAGACATTTATTTAATCTTTTATATATATATATATATATATATATATATATATATATATATATATATATATTATAAATGATGGAAGGTTGGCACTGTTCCATGAACAGTTTCATTCGCCAACTTTACCGTTTTGACCCCACTATTTTGTCACTTTTCCATTTTGCCCTCCCCTTAAAAAATTTTTTTTTTTTTTTAAAAACACACACATACCCTTCTCTCTCTCTCTCTCTCTCTTCATTCAGTTTGAATTTCAAAATGGAGGAACTATTTGGTCCCTCACATTTTGCCCAAAAAAAAAAAATTTTAATTTAATTATTTTTTATTTAAATTTTTTTTTTTTAAAAAAAAAACAAAATAAAAAAACGTGACCTTGGACACGGACTTAAGCTAGTATATATATATATATATATATATATATATATATATATATATATATATATATATATATATATATATATATATATATATATTAAAGCAAATAACACATAATTGCATTAATAAAATACAATAAAACGGCGCTTCACAACTATCGGAGACTCGTGCAAAATGTAGTGATTGCAATTAAGATTTACACATAAATAACATAACACATCTCGAGTAGTGATAGTCAAACCCGAACCAAATCTCCAATGAATGTCATTGGGAACTATAAATTGTGATTCCCAAGTGCTTCTCCAAATAAATTTGGACACGGCTCAACATATGCCTTTAGTAAACCCCCGAATGATAAGAATTTGTCTTTGAAAACAGGGCAAAATGATGCATTTGAGTCGACAGCAAATGCACAACCAAACATAGCACAAAGAAAAAACAATAACATCATATCATTTTAAGGCTCTCACATCGAATAGAATGTAAAGACTCCCAACAAATGGGAGAAGACAAATGCTCGCAACAAAGTAGAGAAGGCACCCAGCAAAAGAGAGAAGGCATAGTAATAAAATGAGAAGTAAGGCAACTTATTCATCAGCATTACAACAACAAAATACAAATTTAGAAATTAATCCCTAATTTTATATTTATTAATTGACAAATTGAGAATTAATAAATGCAAAATTGGGATTTTAATTCAAGCCCACAAAGCCCACCTTTCCGCTCAAAAGGAAGCCCGTCAGCCTAAACTACTCTTTCGGATTTGAGTATTATTTTTCTGGTTTGGTCCATCCGATAGTCTGTTTACCTATGGGTCGGGCCTAGCCTAAAAATATTATTTGGGCCTCAGATTAGCCCGAAATCCGGCAAGCCTATGATTAATGTCACCTTTTGGGTATGAGATGTTATTATTATGGGTTAATGACAATTTAGGACTTGCAGTATAGGGGCGGTATCACATTGGGGCATGAAGTCTTAAAACTATCAATTTAGGGCTCAAAGTTACAATTTTTGATCAATTTGAGACTTTTTGACGAAAAACGTTAATCCGTTAATTGACCACGTGCGATGCACATGAGATTCAGTGAGGACATTTTGATCATTTCATAGACTTCAGGCCCTAAATTGACAGTTGCCCTATAAAATAATAAATAAAAATTTTAGCTTTTTATTTACAAAAAATAATTAGTAAATTTAAAATATTGAAAAAAATAAAGATAATAGTTAATATGATTTAAAATAATTTAAGATATTAACTATTATCCTTTTTTCTAATAATTTAAATTACTAATTATTTTGATTCAAAAAAATAACTAATTATTTTGAGTTGGTCTTATAAAAAACTAGTTTTTTCTTAAGATAAGGAAAAACGTGTTTTCAAAACAAACGGTGGCATTTTTGTAATTACAGGCAACCATGATAAATGCCGGTGTTAATATTACAAATTCGTGCCATCCCAAGCTCCGATCATCTTCTCTGGCCATCCCAAGCTCCGATCGTTCTCCGGCGTTCACTCAGTTTGAGTATTTTGTAACCTACAATTCATGCCCTAGTTCCGCCATTAATGTCCATTTTCAATTCTGCTTCGTTACATAATTGATTGGTACTTTATTGATTGGTACATAATTAATTGGAGATATCTGTGTGATTTGATTCCATAGCTCTTCGTTTTTTCGTTGGATAAACAGAATGTCCTTCAATGGTGTGGATAAAGGATTTAATTTGATGAAGTTAAAAGCTCTCTTTGTCCAGAAACTTAGTGCCAGTGCATGTGTAACAAAGTGCCAGTGCCAGTGTAAAAAAGTGCCAGTGTTAGTGTAATAAAGTGCCGGTGTTAGTGTATCAAAGTGGGTGTTAGTGTAAAACAAGTGTCGGTGTTAGTTTAACAAAGTGCCGGTGTTAGTGTAACAAAGTGCCGGTGTTAGTGTAACCAAGTGCCGGTGTTAGTTTATAAAGTCACTTAATATACATGCATAGCACTTTTTACACCGGCATTAAAAAACAATGGATGGCATTTAAAAACACAAACACTGGCACTCAAAAACACATACACCTGGCACTCAAAAACACCGGTAATTATTTTTGTTGGCTCTCAAAAACACAAGCACTGGCATTCAAAAACACATGGATGGCATTTGAAAACACGTGGACTAGCACTTCAAAACACGTGGATGGCATGCGAAATTGAAATTAAAATTGGAACTAACGGCATTCAAAAACACATGGTGGCATTTGAAAACACATGGGTGGCACTTCAAAACACATGGGTCGGTTCACGAAACAAGTTTAAACAGATTAGGAGCAGGGTAAATAATTCATCCATAACAAGGAGAATCACATTTTGAATAGAGGGGAATATCCAAGAACACAAGTAGAAAGTAATTAACGAACCAAAAATCTTACAAATCTTAAGTAGGAAGTAATTAATGAACCATTCTTGGTATCAATACAGAGAACAATTCTTCAGCAACAATTAAGTAGGAAGTAATTAACGAACCAATTACAATTTCATACACTACTATCCCCAAATCAAAAACCCTAAATTAAGTGAGATTAATTGGATTTTTATGTTCAAATTTGATCTGATTTTGGTGTCCAGATTAGAGAAAACAATGAAGAAGACGATTGAGGGAGCCGGCAATGGTGAGGAACTCTGTTTGCGTTTAGAGAGAGAGTAGAGAGAGAGTCCGAGCGCGACGGGTGAAAAACACGTTTTTTGTAAGGTTAAAAAAACGCGTTTTTTATAAGTTTTTGACAATTATTTTAGATTGAATAATTTATAAAATATATAAATAAAAATAGATTAGTTTTCACACTCCACCCTCCATCACCCCTCCCCCAAAGAGCCCCACCATCACCGGCTGTCCTCCCCGCCCGCCCGCCCCATCGCCTCCCTCGCCAACTCTCACTCTCTTCCCCATCCCCACCGCCCCCTCTTCCCCGTTCCTAGGCGTGCCACCTTTGTCTCTTCCCAGCACAAACACAAATCCATCACCCTGGCGCGACCCACCCTCTTTCGCCTCGCACTTGCTGCCCACCTTTCCTATCTCGGTTTCACACTCACCATCCATCTCTACCCAATTCCCGAAACCCTGGCATCCCTTCCCTCTCGACCCATCCCCAAAATCGCCTCCCTTTCCACGATAAATATGGAGCTAATTAGTTTTGGATATGTGTGAATGAACTGGTTGGGGCTTTTGTGGGGTGGAGAGGTAGAGGGTTTTGGTTTGAATGGTGTGGTGGATGGAGGTGGCGAGTGTGGTGAGGAAGTTGACGGCGTTGGCGTAGTTTGGGTTGGGATGGTGTGGTGGACGGAGGTGGCGAGAATGGTGGAGGTGGGATTTGGCTGCTGGGAAGGAAGAAAAGGGGTGGGGATGTGGGTTTTTTTTAATTTTTGGATTAATGGTTTTTTTTTTTTTTTTTTTTTTTTGAGAGAGAGAGAGAGGGGTGGTGAATTGTCAATTTAGGGCCTAAAGTCTTGGCCTGAACGCGAAATGACCAAAATGTCCTTACTGAATCTCATGTGCCTCACACGTGGTTAGTTAACGGCTTTTTTTAACGTTTTCCGTCAAAAAACCCCAAATTGATCAAAATTGTAGCTTTGAGCCCTAAATTGATAGTTTTAAGACTTCAGGCCCCAATGTGATACCGCCCGTATACTTAAGGCCCTAAATTATCATTAACCCTATTATTATTATTAATATTGAGAAAAACAATCAATTAATTGCATCAACCTAATATTTGATTCACTGCATATATTTCAACAAACTCTTTTTCTTACTATATTTTGGGACGCTCAAATTCTTATATATATAAGTAAAACTTGGACGCTGCATTACACGAACATTCAAAAAAAAATCAAAAAAATTCTTATCAGATAACGTTTAGTTTGAGAACACGGTAATATCTAAACATCAATCAAGCTTTTCAAGCATGAGCGGACACAGGGAGGGCCAAGCAGGTACATTAAGCCCTGCTTGACTTTTTTTTTTTTTTTTTAACTATGCTTGTCATTACTTCCTCTGTATTATGCTTGTCATTACTCTCTCTCTCTCTCAAAATAAATGTCCATTTTTTTTCTTTCAATTTTGCTCTTGATTCAAGAGTAAATTTGAAACTTTTTTTCGACATTCATTTAGGGACGAAAGTATTATTTATTTATTTTTGTATTTAGACATGCCATACTAACTACTTGGACTTACATAATTGTTCATTGTTCCTATTGTCTTGATGTTTTGATTTTGTTTCAGATATTAAGCAAAATGGTAACTATCTGTAATTTTTGTTGTAGCTAAGATTTTTTCTCCTTCTCATTTAGTCGCACCAAAGTTGTATTGCATGTGGAAAAAATAGCCAAAAATTTTTTTAGGAGGCAGCTCCAAAGAATCTTGGCCCCCCTTAATTAAGTTCCTGCGTCCGCCGTGCATATCAAAAGTAGAATTAGAAGAATTAATTGCCGTAACCGTTTGGTACAAAGGATTAGAAGTAACCATCTCAATATTATTTTTATTCAATTCAAATATTTGTTATTAATATTTTTTATAGTAAATTAATAATAAAATTTAGGGGTATAATGAATGAAAATGATGCAACCACATGTTAGCAACATTGGGGAAGGTGGTATCAATTTGCCCATGCATATTTATGATTATTAGATCCATCCATTTTGTTGAGAAGATTCAACTTCCCCAACCCATTCACTTTCACATTAAAATGGTTCACATGTTGTAGTGTCAAAACCCATGGTCCACAGATTTTTAATCACTTTCTTAATTTACTCTGTTTTTGTCCATTATATTTTGGGGTGTGATTTACTTTTATTATCAAACTTTATTTTTTTTATTTTTATCATTTTACTACAAACAGTGGTGTCATGAGTGCGTCTGCTGAGAAACGCGTTTCTCCGTAACTATGGAGAAACGTGTTTTTCATAGCCAGAAGCTTTACATTTGATAACCAGAAAAAAAAAAAAAACCAAGGAAGACCAAAAGCTTCGGATATCCGAAGCTTTGCATTTGATAAATGCAAACTTTCTCAGCTGATATCCGTAAGCTTTGTATTTGATAGCAAGGATGTGAAATGTATATCCGTAAAGCTGTTAGGTGCATATCCGTAAAACCTGCAGGTGCATATCCGTAAATGTGTTAGGGCATATCCAGAATTGCTATTGAAGGTTTACGGATATCCGAAACCTTCAAATGTATATCCAGAAACATTTTGAAGGTTTCTGGATATTCATTTGAAGGTTTCTGGATATCACTTTCATAGGTTTCTGGCTATCTAGCTCATTGTCGCGCGACATGTCGGGACCCGTTTCTCCATAACTTATGGAGAAACGCGTTTCTCCCTAGATTTTGTGGTCATTTTATACCCGCATATGTATTTTATACTCAAATTTATTTCATTTTTACCATCGTATTATAAATTATATTGTTATTTTATACCCAAATTTGATATAAAATGCACCAATATTTGAAGTGCGAAAATAAAAATGAAAAAATAAAGTTTGATGATAAAAGTGAAATACATTCGAAAGATAAGATAGACAAAAAATGAAATTTTCCATTTAATAATTGCCGGCTACTATTCCAAAGTAAAGTAAAGTAAAGGCTAAAAGCAAATCAAGTACTTAATTTCTTCCCATCAACTTCAATAATTTCTCCATCCTAGCTCTTAAGTGCGATATGAAATCCTTAACGCACCGAACAAATAGATGATGATATTTTGTCCAAAAGAAAATTTTGATAATATTTTCATCTTTTACTAATTGCCACTTAATCATTTTAAAATAAGTGTTACATTTGCAAACAAACTTGAAAGTTTAGTGTAACTAAAAAATCAATACTCAACAAATGAATATGTATACAAATTTGAGTTACAATTGTTCACACAAGTAAAATATACAGCGAAATAAAAACAAAAACACAGAGTTTAAACAATTACTTTCAACTCCAGCAAACAAGGGTTTAAGACAAAAATGGTTTGTACTATTAAAGATATGAGCTACAGACTTAAACAATAATAAGTGAAACAAAAAGATAAAAACATTAAAGCAAGTGCTAACCAACTTTTAAACAATGAACAATCTTCATAACCAACTTTTAAACAATGAACAATCTTCATAACTAAAGAGCTATTATAAACAGAATAAGAACAAAGAATTTGCATAAAATCTAGATGTGAGTTCAGATGTAATATACAACTACACTTACAACCTAAAGAGCTATCTTTAATTCGAGAGATATGAAGAAAATTCTCTTTCAAAGAATTCTTGATGTTTAAGTCTTCTCTTCTTGGCCGAATGAATCATATTTATAGGCAATCCTTCGAAGTGTTCAATCAATTTTTTACTTGTTTGTAGCAATCCTAATCCTATATAAGAAAACAAAAGATTAACACTGACAAATAAAAATAGATTTATTAGTAATGTTAGTGATAATATAAATTAATCACAATATATTTAAATAAATAAAAAATAGGTACAAATATAAACAATATCTTTTTCATATATGCATCTAAATGTTTATAGGAAAGTCAAAAATATACTTACCAAGTTTATCAAAATTGTTTCAAATATAAAAAGTAAATATTTTCTAAAATCTTACTTTTTCAAAACTGATGATACGAACAAAAATAAAATATTTTACTAATATAGTTAAGCGTGTCTAAACGTTGTAATGAAATAACAAAATTTAGCAACCAAAATTTTAGATAAGCAAAGAAACCCAAACACTTGATTGATTTTGATTTTGATGTTCTTTTGTTGGATTTGATTTGACTAGACTCATGACAATGTAAGTTAAAGCATTCATAATACTCTCTCTTTGTTCCATTTAAAATCGTAAAAACTGTTGATGATGTCAAAAATATTTAAATCAGAACAAATTAAACGGATGTATTTTTGATGTTTGAATACTCCCTCCGTCCCAATAAGTGCTTCACCCTTTTGGGTGGGCACGCAAATTATGAAAATGAGAGGGAAAAAAAAATGTTGTGAGTGTAATTTGAAAATAGGAGAGAGAATTAGTGGAGGAAATCGTAAATTATAATGGTGTTGTGAGTATTAAAATAATGTAGGAGAGAGAATGAGTGGAGAAAATAGTAAAGATTCTTTGCCAAAAAAGGAAAGATGAAGCTTCTAACGGGACGCCCTTTTGGGTAATTAGTGAAGTTTTTATTGGGACGGAGGGAGTATACTTAAAAAAGAAAAGATGAACAAACACGTAAATTAAACTGGAGCTTCACCGGCGAAGGTCCTCCGACGTGAGAATAAATATTTGTATTTGTAAATAGCAAATCAATTGATAAAAATTTAGGGTCAAGAGAATACGTGCGTAAAACGTACCAGAATTACATAAATTATGACTTGTATTTATAGGTGTAAGATATACAGTAATTACTTGGATAGGAATTTATGTGAAACAAGGATTATAATCCAAGTTAAATTATAATTTCCTTCAATCCTTGTTGCAGTAGGATTATATAAGCATTCTATATGTGTGCCTATAAAAGGCTTGCTACTCGCTATAAAGTGTTGGTCGACATGAATGTTTGTCGTGCAAGAGATGAGCAAGGGTAGGGAAGCCCATTCCCCTTGTCTTGATATTGACCGAGTAGGCTCTGATCGTTCATTGGAGATGCCTTGATCGGCTTTTGTAGATGCCTAAGTTGGCATGTGAGGATGCATTGGTCGGCATATATCCCCATGGTTGCCTTAGTCATTATGTTCGATCTACTATGTATAGATCGACATATTGGAAAATGACGAGTAGGCATACGAGGATAGTTAGGGAAGCTTATTCCCTATATCGTATGTGGGACTTGTATGGATTTTACTTTGGGCCCAATTCATTGTGTCTTGCCCGATTTATTATCCATGATCGTACTCGATTTATATCGTTCAACTGTTATTTTAGATTTGGATGTCCCATTTAAAATTGTAAATTCTTAACTTTTCAAATAATGGGGCACACTAGTTATAATTAAAACAACTATCCATTTATTATTTCAAATCTCACTTTCTTTTTTCTATCTCATTATTCACACTCATAACAGCTTAATATTATATACTCCTTCTTCTTAATCTGCGTTTATAATTATTTTTTGCAAGTTTAAATGGTACGAATTGATTCATAGCACATAAGAATAAGAGAATGTATTTACTAACCCTTCACTCATTGTGATATAAAATTTCATTTCCATAATCTATCAATCAAATGCAACAGAATGAAAAAAAATGTTCAATCCAATAGCCAAAAAATGTGATTTTCTTCCTCTTATCTATAATAAGTGTTAAATAATGATTATTTTTTTGCATCAAAAAATAAATAAGTGTCACATACTTAAAAAAAAAAAATTGGTATTGATATGATCATGAAAATTATAGTTGGGCCTGCACAAATTACTTGCAGCCTAATATCTCAAGAATAGATTAAGGATCAAGAAGCTATACCCAAAGATAAGTCAAAAGGGATATGACGACTTTGCCGGTATATTGGCGGGAAACATGATACATTGATAAGCCCATTAGGGCCCATATCCAAATAATAACAATGTAATTTCAAGGTAATGTCTAGCATAACTTTATTTAGACTGGCGACAATTTAGAGGCTGCCGCTCTTGCAAGGATGTCGCCTATAGGCGACATATGACTCAACAACAACATTATATAAGCAGCCAAATACGTTATATTTGGGCCCACAAAATATGTTATAAATGATGAACTACCTGTAAGAGAAAGGGTGACGTCTCTACTAACTTTGAGTGCTCATGTTCATCCAATAGAAAGACGACACGTGGCAAAAGGCATGTGATTTGCACATGACAAGAGAAAGTATATAAACAACACTAGAAATCAGAATGAGTAGGTATTAAGTACATTTTACAGTGTTTTCTGCAGTTTCCATTGTACTCCTTCTTTCATGAGCACTCAAAGTTAGTGCAGACGCTACCCTTTCTCTGACAGGCATAAAATTTGTAACAGATTTTGTGGGCCCAAATATAACGCATTTGGCTTTTTCTGAAATATTGTTGTTGAGTCATATGTCGCCTATGGGCGACATCCTTGCAAGGGCGGCAACCTCTGTTGTTGTCACCAGTCTCTGAATCAAGTCATGCTAGACCTTTCCTTGAAATTACATTGTTATTATTTGGAGATGGGCCCTAATGGGCTTCTCGCTGCATCCTGATTCCCGTCAATATACCGGTAAAGTCGCCATGTCCCCTTTCGACCTATCTTTGGGCCTAGCTTTTTGGTCCTTAATCCATTCTTGAGGTATTGGGCCAATGTAATCTGTGCAGGCCCAACTATATTTTTCATGATCATATCAGTAGCCCCCAAGTTTGAGATCTGAATTGTTTATAATTCAGCAAGAAACTTTGATTGTCGACTTTGATTCCCGCATCTTGACCATGACTTGGCGAGATAATAGTTCTAGATAATGTAATTTTGGCCACGTGTCACTTTCTGATTGGTGATAAGGGGTGGTTTGTCAGAGTTGACGTGTTGTCATCTCGAAATTCGCGCATTAATGATTTATTTTTCAATAATGGGGGAAATTCAATGTTTGGACATAATTAAATGCATTTTGAAAATTACCAAATCCCTTTCATCTTTTTTAGTTAAAAACGAATTCACTTCTTCTCTTTTCACTTTTTACAATTTCAAGCTCAAATTTTCCTCTCCTTCTCCGGCGAACTAGACTTCTTCTCGAGTGTGCTTTATGCTGTTCCGTCCGTATTCCGTTCAACTCTAACCGTTTTCAAGCTTCCCAGGTCTTCCATTCACTAGGTTGCCATTTTCGTGCTCATTTTGTGTTCTTTTGAATGCTCCCTCGTTCGTTTGAAGTCTTCAGGCAGATTCTGATCACACTGTTTGAATCTTCGTCACTTTATGCAAATTACCAGGTAACCATCCTATCAACATTCAAATTTTCCAATTTTTCAGTTCAATTTGATGTAACTTTATGGCTAGAATCAAATCTTATAATAGAACAGTTAGGTTTAGCCAAAATAAGAAAAGTGGTGAGTTTTATAGGGTTGATAGAGAGGTTTGGGCCAGAATTATTCGCGAGTGCCTTAACACTATGATCATCAGACATTAATTTTATCATGGTAATTTACAAAATAAAAGGTATTATTTTAAAAGAAATTGACAAATCAAATGATCACAAACAATGGCAAGAATTTAGAAGAGTAGGTCTGCTGAGAAACGCGTTTCTCCATAATTATGGAGAAACGTGTTTTTAATAGTCAGAAGTTTTGCATTTGATATCCATAAAAAAAAAACCCAAGGCCAAGATCAAAGCTTCTGGATATCCAGAAGTTTTGGGTTTGATATCCAGAAACTGTTAGGTGCATATCCGGAGTATGTGAAATGTATACCCGTAAAGCTGTTAGGTGCATATCCGTAAGCTGTTAGGTGCATATCCGTAAATGTGTTAGGGCATATCCGAAATTGCTATTGAAGGTTTTGGATATCCAGAAAACCTTCAATGTATATTGAAACCATCAAATGAATATCCGAAACATTTTGAAGGTTTACGGATATTCATTGAAGGTTCTGATATCACTTTCATAGCGCTTACGGATATCCAGGTTCGTTGTCGCGCGACAGTCGGGCCGTTCTCCATAAACATGGAGAAACTTTCTCCCTAGATTTTGGCATATCCTTAAACCCTAACATGCCTAATTACATTAATAATAATTGCATTTACATTTTACACCACACAAAAATACACCGACACGGCACCTATCCGTTGAGTGGTGTCATAAATTTAGTTGAACGAACAACAACCTACCCATCTCCATTTTAAATATGAATTCAGAGTTATGATTTATGATACAAACGGGTGCGTGCATGCCGCCATTATTGGGTAAAGAAGAAAATATTGTCAAGCTGTCTTTTTATTATTTTTTTTTTTTTTCACTTTTCATATTTATTTTACTATTCATTTTTTTAATTTTTGTAAAAAAATTATTTTATACCTTTTATTTTTATAATGAGAAGGAGGAAGAATCTATAATATAAATTAGAGTTGTGTGCTACAGTTGTTTGAACAGTGTCAAGCGACAAAATTCTCATTTTGCCCTCATATATTTGTCTCTTTTCCATTTTGCCCTTAAAAAAAATTAAATTAAAAAAAAAAACACACAACCCGTGTCCTTGAACACGGACATGTACTAGTGTTCTATAATTGGAGCACCACATGGCGATTGTCTAATAACATGTGAACCCATGGTTTGGTTTGAAGGACCACACTAGTTCACCCCCACCAGGTGGTCAACTTAAGCAAGAAAATAAGATAGTTAGCACTAATTATTATTCATTTTATGAAAGTATTATAAAAATAAATATGCCAAAATTTCAAAAAAAAAAAAAAAGTTTTCTTATCAGTAATTAAAAAAAAAGTGTTTTGTACCGCACGTACATGTACAATATTAGATTGACAAATTCCTATTTTTAAGATAATTGTGGTGATTGATCTGGAGCTTCTTCAATTAGCCTTCATTCGTTCGTAACCATCATTTATAACCCAGGGACATATTTTGTGAATTCAAGCTTCCAATAGTTGCGAGCAGCTTGACACTTAAGTGAAAATCCACCACTTGAAATTCGACTATAAAAACACATACAAAGCTGAATAATGAATCGTGACCTGTTTGGGGATCCATGGCATTCAAAACACATGAGTTAATTGATACAATTTTATATTAATTGATGTGCCCGGTCTAGCTGGTCAATTATTACCCGGGGGTTTGCGAATCGCTCTCCTCACCAACGGCGTTCAAAGTCTGATCTCTCTCTTGGGAAAACCTGCACAGAACCCTCATCACAAAATTTCTTAATCTATTGGTATCCCCCAACACCACTACATTACCGTTCACCAACACTTTCTTCTCGGCCTCCCACAATCGGGGTGGGACAAAAGGCCCCCACTGATATTTCTCACAAACAAACTGGAAACACTCCATGGATAGCCTAGCCCAAGCGTGGGCAACCTTCCTATAGATACTCCCTAACTGTTTACAAACAGTAAAGAGATCTGGAGTGGTTCCATCTCCTAATTCTACAGGACGAACTGGACCAAATTCACCGATCGTCATCAAGTCCTAAGAGACAGAAATAGATAAAGAGGAAATTAAAGACAAAATTACCTACAGGTTAGGATTGGGAGCAAGAAAACGCTAAGCAAAGGCAGCAATTTCTCCCTCTCTAATGGTAGTATGAAAGCTTGAAGGTGATAAAAGGGTAAAAGGGCTGAAGGGTTTGGTATTTATAGGCCTACCAATACGGGTTAATCCGTATTAATTAGCCCATAAATCGTTCCCCTCGAATCTCGAACCGGCGTCAAACGTTTGATTTTCGAATTATGAGTGGTTGGCATTTATTGCGCCTCTTGGGTGATTGACACGTACCCTCCGTTCCTGACACACGCTGTTGCTTCACCTGCTAAGGGGCCCACGGTGACCTGGGAGGTAGAGCAATAAAGCTTCTACAAGCTTTCTCACGTGCCTCTCACATGTGCCTATTTGCACGGGAGGCAGAGCAAAACCAGTGAAAAACACTAACACTGGTGCCCGCCTAAGATGCGTTCTGACAAAATCGAGCTTAACTAGTAGCTCCTCGCTCAGACCATAAATAATCACTCACTTGGAGTTATGGGCCACTGATGAGCCCGGACCAGCTAGACCGGACCCAAGTTCGGTCTGGCCCTAAGACCCAGTATGATATGGCATACCCTAGACCGCCAGAGTCAAGACCACGGACAGATAGACCCTCAAGGTCAAGACCGCGTTCCTCTCATCCCATCCCAGTCAAGACCGAAGGGATCCAGACCGTCGGCCCGTGGCCCGCGGGAGTTGTGGCCGTCCCATCCGTGCGCGTCAAATATCATCGACCGCGCCCAAGATGTTGGCTGCGGTCTCATACCAGACTTCCGGTTGTTTCACCAGACTCCCGGTTAAAGTCAAACCTTATTGAGCAAGTTTACTTGCCGGCTCGACGACGATAGCAGAAGCTCGCTCACTCCCATCGCATTGAATGCGGCTCAGACAGGCGCCTACTATCTCATTTAATGCGCCGCGCCAGATACACGGCTCATGTCCACATCAGGGACATCCCCCTGCAAGTGAATCTTACTTTACTGGCAGGCCCAATCCGATGCGGAAAGACTAAGATCCCTTTAGGGCTTACCTCATGGCTTACCTCAACAAGCTCCTCTCCATCACCTATAAATAGAAGACCTTTGTCCTCTTGGACAAGGTAAGTCCCAAATTGACATTGTAAGTCATTGTCTAAACCCTAAACACAGACACACACACTCTAAGACATTCCAAGGTCATATTCTCAGGTTATTATATCCTTCTTGAATTAACATCCGACTTCAACCTTAACGGTGCATCCCTTTGTTGTGTTTAAGGTACATACAAATATATCCTGTCAGATATCCTACCAACCGCTAAGACCCGAAAAGCCTTGGCATCATCATTAATATTAATACTTTTTACACTAACATTATCACTTAAAAAAGTGTCAGTACACGTTTAAAAAGGTGTCAGTGTCAAAGAGTGTCGGTGTTAAGGTAAAAAAGTGTCAGTGTTAGTGTAAAAAAATATCAGTATAAAGAGTGTTAATACATGTATTATTAAATATCAGTGTAAAAGAATATCGGCTTTAGGATAAAAAAGTGTCAGAGTTAGTGTAAAAAATGTTAGTATAAAAGAATGCAATTCCATGTATTATTAAGTGTCAGTATAAAAGACAATATTATGGTAAAAAAAAAATATCAGTATTAGTGTAAATAAAAGTCACAAAAGAGGGACGTCCCGATGAGACCGTCCCAACTTGACGGCTCTATCCAATAGCCCCCCCCCCCCAACGCACCTACCCCCCCCACCCCACACCAATGCACCTACACTCTCCCCCCTTGTCAATTTTTTTTGGGCAATCGACCAACTACGGTGCCGTACGTTTTCTTTTTTATCAAATAGGGTAACGTACTAACTAGTTACTGACTTAGGTATCGTACTTTCAAAATTAATTTCAAATAAGGTATTGGACCAAAATTTTAACTAACGTCGTTAAAAAATCTAACGGACTTTGTCAACCTCGTTTGATAACTACCCCACCCACCCACCCGCCCACCCCCGGCCTACCCCACCCCACCAACCCACCCCCTACCCCCAAAAAAAAAATTTTTAATCATTTTTTGTAACTACCCCACCCATTCACATGCCCACCCCCTGCCTACCCCACCCACCCACTGAAAAAAAAAATTAATCATTTTTTTGTAACTACCCCACCCCACCTGTCCGTTAGATTTTTTAGCGACGTTAGTTAAAAATTTAGTCCAATACCTTATTTGAAAGTACGATACCTAAGTCAGTAACTAGTTAGTACGATACCTTTTGCGAAAATGAAGGTTAAGTACGTTACCCTAGCCGATAATTATTCCATTTTTTTTGCTCATGTTTTTTTTTATCATCTCTTCTGCCGCCCCACCCCCACGGGCCCACCCACCTCCCTCGTCAATTTTTTTTTTGGCTCATGTTTTTTTTATCAATTCTGTTGCCACCCTTCCAACCCCCACATCCTCAACCACCACCCACCCCGTCAAATTTTTTGCTCATATTAATTTTTTTTTATCACTCTCCTGCCGCCCCACCAACCCACCCCCCACCCCGTCAAAAAATACTTTGCTCATATTGTTTTGTATCACCTCTCTTGCCGCTCCTCCAAGCCCTACCCACCCACCACCCACCCCATCATTTTGTTTCAGCTCTCTTGCCACCCTTCCAACCCCCACCCAACCTACCCACCCTCGTAAAAAAAAATTATACTCATTAAAATTATTCTTTTACAACTCCCATGCCGCCACTCAACCCCAAACCACCCACCATCCTAACCTCCCCCTTATCAATTTTTTTTTAACTCATATTAAAATTATTTTTTAACAACTCACTTAAACGCCCTCCTACGCCCCCACCCTCCCGTCAAATTTTATTTACTCATATTAAAATTATCTTTTAACAAATTCCCCAACCATCCCCACCCTCACACCCTATCCTACCTCCAACCCCCTACCTTCACCCTAACTACCAACCCCATTTTCACTATTCTTCCCTATTCTAATCTTAACTCCTACCTCACCCTCTCCTCACCACCTACCCTACCCCTATCCCCCCCCGGCCCCTTCCACCTACCCATTTTTTGTGTTTTTATCAGAAAATGATATTCTTAGAACCGAATGTCATTTATGGAAAACATTTTCATTTACAAAAAATGTTTTTCAAATTGACAAATCAACTCTAATATTTATTCTAAGATAAATAACTCAATACAATTTTATTATATACAAATAATATATATATGTTTTAAAAAATATTTTTTTTTAAAAAAAAAATTGACAAATCAACTCTAATATTTATTGTTAGACAGATGGAGTAACTAAGTTCAACAAAATACGTATTATAAGAAATAAATTTTGAAAAAAAAAAAATAAAATAAATAAACTACCTAATCATGTATTTGGATTTACAAAAATACATTATCCTCTCCCGTATAGGTTTTTGGGTCTACAACGTGCCCCATAAAGAGACATACCACGTTGATGAATCTATAAACCATGATCCTTAGTAATTTAATTTTGTTTAATTTATATCAAATTCAATATTCCCATTAATTAAACCCAATCCAGGCTATCTGGAATCACCTCAAAGTGCTTGTACTCATCTTTGTTTCCTCTCTAAGGCATCTTTTCATGGCATAATGCACTTTCCCTTTTAGTATTAGTATGCAGTGGAATTAAAGCTTCTTATGATGAGAAGAGTTTATTATCATTTGACCCCAGTAGAGAAAAGTACCTTTTTCATTTCTAAAAGTATTTTAGTATTTTAAATTTTATCTTTTCGTTTTTAAATAATTTTTTTTTATCTTTTCATCCTTGACCTATCGTTTTAAGGATAATGTAGTCCCTTTAGTTAACGGGCGTTTAATAATCCATTAAAAAATGGTTGTTTGACGAAATTTGTTAGAGATCTTGTAATTCACGATGTGCCAGTGCCGTGCACATGATCAACAAATTCGTTAATTTGAAGTTGTTTTAGTTACTAAGGGATTCAATGTAAAATTTTGAAAAAAAGGGTAAAATTAATAAACACTCTCCCCACAAAAATATTACTCCCAGCCCCCACCCTCATCAACCACTGTTCCCCATCCCCACCCCAATATTACAAATCAACCCCATATTCAGATCAACACAGAAAATCCAAGCACAAATTTGATTCTCCAAATTACATTAACAAAACAAACTCACTTCAGATTTTTAATTTTTTTTTTCAAATTATAACAAAAATCAAAACCCACCAAGGATTTATCCTTGCCTGTCCCAAGTCAGGATAAAGGGCGAGAGTTGCGGTAGGCATGTGACAGCCAGCGTAAAAATTTGTCACATTAACATGACATGAATCGGATTATGAATATCGTTGGGGCGTTTCCTCAGCAGCGACGCGCTACACTTCAAAGACCTGGGTGTAGTGATAAGTATGCAAAGGTTGCTAGGTCGTCGCCCGGAAGCGACGCGCCATCTCTTCGCCCGGGGGTGGTGTCAAATATGCAAGAGTGCGCTACACTTCAAAGACCTGGGTGTAGTGATAAGTATGCAAAGGTTGCTAGGTCGTCGCCCGGAAGCGACGCGCCATCTCTTCGCACGGGGGTGGTGTCAAATATGCAAGGGTTCTCGCATTGCGGACGAGTGTGGATAAAGAAGCTAGTCCATGGTAGGTGTAAGGGTAGTGAGATGCGCTTTGGAACTTGAAAAATTGGATCATTGACAGGGAGATCAGCAGAGGTGGTGGAAGTTATGAGGAGGAGGAAGATTCACATAATGTGTTTACAGGAAACTAAGTGGATTGGAGAGAAAGCAAAAGAAATATCGCCTTGGGGTTTTAAGCTTTGGTACTCAGGAAAGGATAAGGGTAGAAATGGAGTGGGTATCATTATTGATAAGGAGTATATTAATGATGTGGTGGAAGTGTACAGGAAGAGTGATCGAATTATGGGCATTAAACTGGTGATACGTGATGAGATTATAACTATTATTTTCGCCTATGCACCACAAGTAGGGTTGGATGCATCTATTAAACAAGTGTTCTGGGAAGATTTGGAGGAGGTAGTGCAACGAGTACCTAGTGGTGAGAAATTAGTGATTGGTGGTGATCTGAACGGACATGTGGGGTCTAGTCGATATGGCTTTGAGAGCATACATGGAGGTTTTGATTTTGGAGAGAGGAATGAAGCAGGAAATAGTATCCTGGACTTTGCGTTGGCATATGACTTGAGTATAATGAACACTTGGTTCAAGAAGAGAGAATCTCACTTGGTGTCCTATAGGAGTGGAGGTAATGCGAGTCAGATTGACTTCTTCTTAGTAAGAAATACTTGTAGAAAGAGTTATACAAATTGCAAGGTTGTTCCGGGTGAGAGCACAGCAACTCAACATAGACTGGTGGTACTTGATTTTCGAAGTAAGAGAATTTTGAGGAAGAGAAAATTACAGGTAGACCCTAGAATCAAGTGGTGGAGACTTCAAGGGGAAAATCAACCGAAATTTGTAGCTAAAATGGTCGATACCGGTATTTGGGCGGATAATATGGAGGATATGGATATAGATTCGACTTGGACTAAGATGGTACATACCATAAAGGAGGTGGCGAAAGAAGTCCTTGGAGAATCTAGAGGAAATGGGCCACCAAGTAAGGACACATCATGGTGGAACGAGGAAGTAAAACAAGCAATAAAGGGTAAGCGAGAATGCTACAAATTATTGGGGAAATGTAGGAGCGACGAGAACTATGAGAAGTATAAGAAAGCTAGAAGAGATGCTAAGAAAGCAGTAAGAGACGCAAGAGCAAAGGTGAATCAGAAACTTTATGATAAGTTGGATACAAAAGAAGGGAAAAAGGACATCTACAGACTCGCTCGTATGAGGGATAAGAGGACACGAGATATTGGGACGGTTAAATGTGTGAAGGATGTAGACCAAAGAGTTTTAGTCGGGGATAAAGAGATAAAAGATAGATGGAGTTCGTACTTTGATAACTTGTTCAATGGCGGTCAAGAGCAGGATGTTGGAGATTTAAATATCTCTTCGAGTATGGTTAATCGAGATTTTATGCGGAGAATTCGAAAGAGTGAAGTGGAAATGGCAATGAAAAAGATGAGATTGAAGAAAGCCGTTGGACCGGATGGTATACCAATTGAGGTTTGGAGATGTTTCGGGGAGAGGGGAGTAGATTGGTTAACAATGCTATTTAACAAGATATGGAGAGTTAACACAATGCTATTGGAGTGGCGAAAGAGTACTCCGATCCCTTTGTATAAGAATAAAGGTGATGTCCAAGATTGTGCCAACTATCGGGGGATCAAACTAATGAGCCATACTATGAAACTTTGGGAAAGAGTGATTGCACAAAGGCTGAGAAAAATTGTGGATATTTCGGATAACCAATTTGGGTTTATGCCAGGAAGATCGACTATGGAGGCAATATATCTTATGAGACAAACCATGGAGAAATATCGGGATCAAAAGAAAGATTTGCATATGGTTTTCATTGATTTGGAGAAGGCATATGATAAAGTGCCAAGAGAGGTACTTTGGTGGGCATTAGCAAAGAAGGGTGTTTCAAAGAAATATATTAATATTATCAAGGACATGTATAATGGAGTTAGTACTTGTGTACAGACTAGTGTTGAAAAGGCTGAAGAGTTCCCTATAAAGATTGGATTGCATCAAGGTTCCGCACTTAGCCCCTTTCTTTTTGCTTTGATAATGGACGAATTGACGAGGTCGATCCAAGATGATATACCAAAGTGTATGCCGTTCGCAGATGATATTGTCTTGATTGATGAGACAAGAGAGGGTGTTGAAAGTAAATTGGAGTTGTGGAGACACACTTTGGAATCTCGAGGTTTTCGATTAGCAGAAGCAAGACCGAATATTTGGAGTGTAAGTTTAGCGAGTTGGAAGTAGGGAGGCGGGCGGTCACATTTGATGGAAATATTATCCAAGCTTCGAGTTTTTTCGCTATCTTGGATCCATTATCCAAAAGGATGGAGAATTAGATGGAGATGTGGCTCATAGGATTAAAGCGGGTTGATTGATGTGGAAGAGTGCTACAGGTTTCTATATGATCGCGGCATGCCCAATAGATTAAAGGGAAAATTCTACCGCACGGCAATTAGGCCGGATTGCTACGGCACGAATGTTGGGACCGTGAAACAAATGTCACGTGCATAAGATGAATGTGTCGGAGATACGTATGCTTCGATGGATGTGCGGTCATACAAGAAAGGATCGGTTGGGAATGAGGTGATCGAGGTAAAGTAGGAGTTGCGCCTATCGAGGATAAAATGAGGGAAAATCGTCTACGGTGGTTTGGACATGTGAGAAGGAGACCGAGTGAAGCCTTAGGTTAGGAGGCCGGAGCAGTGGAGAAATGATAAAATGGCGAGGGGTAGGGGAAGACCCAAACAAACTTGGATTAGAGTAATTGAAAATGATATGAATTTACTTGGAGTGGATGAAAGTATGGTGTTGAAGAGGCCGGAGTGGAGGGCAAAAATCCATGTAGGGGGTTGATTTTTTTATTTTTTTATTTTTTATTTTTTTATTTTTATTTTTATTTTTATTTTTATTTTTTTATTTTATTTTTATTATTATTATTTTTTTTTAATTTTTTTTAATTTAATTTTTTAATTTATTTTTTTTTCACGATAACATATGAGGATTCATGTTAGCCGACCCCAAATTATTTTGAAACTAAGGCTTTGTTGTTGTTGTTGTTGTTGTATAACAAAAACCAGTCACAAAACCCATTAAAATTCTTGTCAAATCCCCAAATTTTATCAACGAATTCACCTAAAATTTAAGGGGTGGGGATCGACGCAAGGTGCGGACTAGAGAAATGGGAGGAGGTTAAGGGAGATGAAAAATTGAAGAAACTGGAAGATGAAGAAGAAGAGGCCCGGGGATGAAGAAGAAGGAACCTGATCGACGCAACTTCGACTCAATCGAGTCCAGATCTGAACGACGACGTGAAATTGTCTATGAAATTAAGGCAAAAAAAATCGCTTCTTGTCCATCTGACTTTATATTTTGACTTTCATTCAACCTTGATTTGTGGTTTGATTTAGGAAAATTGACTAGCTTGAAACTTGATTTTGGATGTGAATTTCTTTGGTACTGGTTGTTGGCGGTAATGTCCTTTGGCAGCTGTTTTGTGGATGGGTTCGATGGTGGTGGTGGTGCGGATTGGTAGGACTGTGGTACTGGTGAGGCGGTGTGAAGTCGTGGTGGTTGGTCATTGGACAGTGAGTGGTGGTTGTGATGTTGAATTACAATACTCCCTCCGTCCCACGTGAATGCAAACTTATTTCTATTTTGGTCCGTCCCACGTGAATGCAAACTTCCCAAAATGGCAAAGAATATTCACTATTTCACCCACTCATTCTCTCTCCTACTTCACTTTTACACTCTCAACATTCTCTCTCCTCACTATTCCTCCCACTCATTCTCTCTCTTATTTAATTTTTCATACTCACAACATTTAACTTTTTCTCTTTCTTACATCACTTTTCCTTAATTTCCCCACTCAAAAAGTTAGTCCATATTCACGTGGGACGGAGGGAGTAAAAACTTAATGAAACTTTTTATTTAATAGAAAAAGGGACATTAGAATAGAAAAAATAAGCAAATTTATTTGTTATTTATTGCTAAAAAATTTAACTAGTTATTTTGTTCTAAATAATTGTTTAATTAGAAATTATAAAGATGAACAAGTTAATTTGTATTTTGAAAAAAGGAAAAAAAAAGTTAAAAACGTGAATTTGGTTAGCATGAAGTTTTATATTATTATTATTATTATTATTATTATTATTATTATTATTATTATTATTATTATTATTATTATTATTATTATTCGAAATTTTACATTGAACCCCTTAGTAACTAAAACAACTTCAAATTAACGAATTTGTTGATCACGTGCACGACACATCTTGAATTAACAAATTCCGTCAAACAGTCATTGTTTTAACGGATTATTAAACGCTCGTTAACTGGAGAGGCTACATCATCCTTAAAATGATAGGCCAAGGATGAGAAGATAAAAAAAAAATTATTTAGGGACGAAAAGGTAAAATTTAAAATACTTTAAAAACGAAAAAGGTACTTTTCTCGACCCCGCATACTATACGCAGATTACACATTGACCTTTATACTATTAATTTGACCAACATTACATGCTTATGCCTAGTAGTTACAAAATAACCAATATTGTTATAATGTGACTGATTATTAGTGGGCATTAGAAGACGTTAGTAACTTAACAAGTTAGATACTTATTTGGTCACTAACCTATTAAATATTTTTTATTTTAATCACAAACAATTATATAATTTTTTTTAAAATAACATTTTCTTTTAAAAAATATACTACTCAATAAAAAAAAATGGCATTTACAAAAAAAAAAAAAAACATGTAAGATGGGAAATTACAAAAAACTACTTTTTTTTCTATTTTTTACCAAAAAACTTTTTTTTTTTTGGTTTTTTTATCAGTTTTGGTCAAACAACTGATAATTTCAGTTATCAGTTGTTCAAACAAGTGATAATTTCAGTTATCAGTTGTTTACAACTGATAACTGAAATTATCAGTTGTTTGAAGAGTAATTTGTGCTTCAAATAAGTGATAATTTTAGTTATCAGTTGTAAACAACTGATAAATGAAATTATCAGTTGTTTGACCGAAACTGATTTTTTTTTTTTGTAATTTCGAACTTATGTGATTTTTTTTTTTTGTAATTTCCATATTTCTAAAGTAGTTTTTTGTTAATGTCTCTAAAAAATATTATTATTTATTGAATGAATAAAAAATAAAATAAACACCCCTCAACCCTTATAAATTACATTATCATTTTGCCTCGAAAAAAACCCCCTTGTAAATTAGACTAACCTAATTTCAAAAAACCCAAAAATGGAAACCCTTCTTCTCCCTCCTTCATTCATCTTTTCCTCAACCTCTCCCCCCGGCCACCCTTCTACATAGACTTGCCCAGCCGGTTCAGACCGGCGGTTTCGGTTCTGAACCGACGGTTCACCAAACCGCCCTCCCTTGAACTGTAATCGGACCGGATATGGACGGTTCCGGTTTTGAAAACCCTACTCCAAATCCGGTTTCAGCACAGACTGACGTGGGCGGTCGCCCATGAGTACAGCGCCTATATCCCTTATTCAAAATCCCACATGGGCATGGGCGGTCGCCCATCTGTACAGTCTCAAATGCACGGTTTTCGAATAACATGTGAGCGGTTGCCCATACCCTTTGAGCGGTCACCCAAGTCAACAATTGACTTGTGGGCAGTCGCCCATGGTATACCTGGGCGGTCGCCCATCAGCCCAGATTCCATAATTTTCATTTTTGACAATTCGTTCGATGCGTGTGACCCCATAGGACTATATTATGCTGGCAATGAGTTCGATCACATCGATCCTCATAAGACATGAGCGGACTCTAGCAAGCCATCATGCCTACCCAAATAATATAATATCAAGTTCGAATTTCCTACATAGAACATACCCACAATCCCATTGTCACACGATATTATATTGAACATGAGTCATGGTCCACGTCAACTCATATTGTTCAATGCTTTCTCGTTACTAAGTAAATTGATCAATCGAATGTAATTAATCACATTAATTCATTCGTACATGGCCATGTACATCATCAATCTTACTTACGAGTGGCCTAGCAAACATCTCTCTTTACGAGGGACAAATTTCCATCTTGACTTATCATTCTTCCCAACAAGAATCCTATCATGCCAATAATAGCCCTTATTATTGTCCGGTTAAAGACAGCGTTAGACTATATCAAACACAATATTCATCGAGTGGAAGACGATGACAATCTCAGGTCAAAGGATATCAATGATATGACTATATGAGATTTAATTATGACATTCGACCATGACATAAATCTCATAATGGGTCAAGTCCAGTACCTTGTTCTCTAACAAGTACCCATGAATTTAATGTGCATCCCAATGCATATAATCTCACATGATTATCCATTAAACTTCACACTAGTGCTTCATAAGTACTAGGGACACGATTATTAAAGTAAACATGCAAACATATATAATAATCAAAATGATAACAATCTCTTATATAAATGAATAATGACATTACAAATAAGTCTATCTCTATAGGCCTAGGACACTAACACCTACAAAATTTTACCACCAATGGATGATTAACAAATTTCAATGAGTAATGGTAAACTAGCAGTATTATTAGCAGCATTATCAAATTCAATTGAAAATTTTTTGTGAACTAATTCATATTCTTGTAAAACTCTAGCAATTTTGTTACAAATATTTTGAGCGTTATGAACAGTATCAAAAGATTTATATGCAATTAATCGTTTTTTTATTTTCCAATTACTATCAATCCAATGACATGCAATTCCTATATAATTATGAGTTTGTCAATGATCACTCTATATATCGGCACATATTGATAATTTTTGTGATAAATCTTTAAACGTATTAATTAAAGATATTTTTTCTTGTAGATATTGGGCTTTAGTATCACGAGTACTTCTATTTTTATTAATTTCTTTACCCGTGAAATTTAAACAAAGTTGTGTCATATTAGACCATAATGTATCATTAGCAAAATTAAAGGGTAATCCTTTAGCAGCAGTATATTTTGCCATTTCTCTTCTATAAAAGTTGCATTATCAAATTGAAATAATTGCGAAGACGTACCTTGTGAGGATCCCATAAATCCTTGTAGTTATGTTTGATTTTGGGTATCTCCAACTTGATCGGGGTGCTTTGACTCCAAGTGTCTTTTAAACGACCCATAACCACCTCCATGGGTAAAGGAAAATATGGAAGTGCAATAGTTGCAATAAACAGTGTATTTGTTGGTACCTTCAATTGACACTTTTGTAAAGTGCACGGTCATAATGTCGGACCCCCCCCCCCCCGTGGTTCGACCTCGACCTCGGATTTGACCACCACCTCGCGCTTCACTTTGGGTTTGAGTGGTTTGAGTGTTACTCCCTTGGATATGACCACCCATTGAAAAATGTTGTATCAACTTCGTCATCGCTCAATTCGAGCGTTTCATTTGGTATATGAATATTATCCCAAATGAAATCATCGGCGGGGATTGGATGAGAAGTTGGATTGCTAGTGGTTGCCTTCTTATTTCCCCTATCGCTACCGACGCCACGAGATGAAGACATTTTTTTTTTTTGTGAAAAAATGGAATTATGTGGAAAAAATGAAATTATGGAGACTTTGAGATAATATAGAAATTGAGAGAATGAGTTAAGAATGGTGTGAAAAAAATGAAGGAAGAGGAAGGGTATTTATAGGTTGGAAAATAGAGAGAAAAAGTTATATTTTTTTTTTTTTACATTTTAGCCCCTAAAACGTTTAGAAAGCGGTTTTTTTCTTTTTAAACAAAAAAAAAAATAGCTTTGTAATAGAAAAAAGTAATATAAGAAATAAATAATAAATTTTATGGTCATTTATTTAACAAAATTTCAATTGTGATCAAAACATAAAAAAGTCAATAGCTAGTGACCAAATATGAAATGAACTCGTTAAGTTACTAACGTCTTTTAACGCTCATTAATGTCCAGCCACATTTTTAACAATTTTGGTTCTTTTATAAATAGTACGCATGTTGTTGGGATCGCGACCATCACCACCACTCCACATTAGTATGATATTGTCTGCTCTGGGCCCAGTTCGTACTAATTTGCTTTTGGATCAACTCCCAAAAGACCTCATACTAATGGAGTGGGTGGACACCTTTATATATTAGGCAATTCTTGTTTCAATTGCCGATGTGGGACTTGGATTGATACCCCAACAATCCTCCCCTCAAACCAAGGACCACCTCTAGCGAATCTTGTACCGCCGCTATTCACCACTTGCGGGACACGCCGCCTGATTTATCACCAATATCAGGAAGATTTTCGACACAAGACACACACAGTGCTCCATTCGCGAGGTCACACCACTAGAGGAAATTCTACATCATCCACACACGGTCCACTGCGTCGCGCCCATCCACTAACCACGGCTCTGATATCAGTTCTTGGGATCGCGACCATCCCCACCACTCTACATTAGTATGATATTGTCCGCTGGGCAGCCTGTACCCGCACGAATTTGTTCTGGCCAACTCCCAAAAGCGCCATACTAACGTGAATTTAAGACACCTTTATATATTAGACAATTCTTCTTTCAATTGCCGATATGAAACTTGGGTTGATACCCCAAACCATGTAACATTGGTTGAATCAACTGTACAAAAGTCACAAAGGTCAATAATGTATATAATGTCAAATGATACAAAGGTCACAAAGGTGAATGTATAATCTGAAAATAATGTCAAGTGATAATAAACTCCGTAAGCACTGTCGATTATGCTTGAAAACTATGTAGAATTAAAATAGACAAATTTTTGAATATAAAAAGTCTCTTTTACGAGTAAACCACTAAAAATATTCAACATCAAAGAATCTTTATATCTTCTAGAGAATTAAAAGGCTAGAACCTACATATGAAATGACAAAAGCTATAAATAAAATATTTTATCCGTCTCAATCAATTTAATATTCTTATTTTCTTTTTTAATTCATTCCAGTTTAAAATTCTTAATTGTTTTATTACTTAAAATAAAATAGATAATGAGACCCACTTATCATTCTCAAAAAAAAAACAAAAAAACTTACTACCGACTTTCTCTTTTTTTATTTTATTTTTAATACTCACAATATTTTATTTTTTTAATACCCACATTAAATCAAATTAAAAATATTAAATCGAGACGCATGAGTATTAAAATACTATTGAATAATTAGTGGCAACGAAGTTTAAAAACAAAAGTTGGATTTCAACTCTAGGAGAAAAAGTACAAGTTTAATCTTGATAAAAAATAAAATAACACAATTGCCATTATGCATGTGAAGTATCACTTTCATTGCCACAAATTGACAATATCTCTAACTTACAACAAAAGTAGGTTAACAATCGTTTTATTATTGGAAAAATCGACCCAAATGGTCAAAATATAAGACAATAAAGATTTGGCTTACTGCCCTGTATTTCTTTGAAGGGGACGTTCAAAAATGTTCCTTCTATTTTTTTTTTTTTTTTAAAGAAAGATAATTTCATCTTATTTTTGTTGATCAATTCATTTAAACTTTTATAAAAAAATTAATTATTATTAAATATTTTTGAAAAACGACGATTGATAATATTCTCTAGTTAAAATTTTATGAAAAAAATAATTATATTTATATATTTCAGAAAATATGATTGATAGTATTTTAAATACTTCTGGTTTTAAATGAATGTTAAAAAAGAAATTGAATTTATTTTTGACTAAGAATAAATTTAATATATATTTTTTTGACATTTATTTATGAAAAGAGGGAGCAGAAAATAGAAAACTGGTTAACAACTTACCATGTTATGCTTTATATATACAAATGTGGTAAAGAGTTCTTAGTCGTCGAGCAATTGCCCCTCAATCTTATACACTGACTTTCCATTACTTTAATTTTAAGCCATTGACTTAAAGACACATAAAAATTGCTAATAGATTGACTTAAAGAGTTCTTTGTATAGAGATTGCCTTTCAATTTTGTACTACTTTCTCAGTCCGAAGGAGTTCGTTCAATTTGACTTTTTTGTTGAATTTTGATCACATATACTCCCTTCGTTCCGCTATAAATCACACAGTTGATCAACTGAATCAATTTTTGACCATAATTTTATGAATGTCTAGATATCTCTATGCAATTCTAAAAAAAAATATTGATAGTATTTCTAATGGTGAATCAATAACAATTTTTAAAATTACAAAATCACTAATTGTATGCTTTAAATCATTGGTCAAAATTCACAGTTGTTGACCAATTGTGAATCTATATACGGAGGGGGTAGTATATATATATATATATATATCACAATTTAATTATTTTCATGATTTTTTTTTATAGATTCACTATCAAAAATATTATCAAAAACAATATTTATGACAATTTAATTATTTTCATGAATTTTTTTTTATAGATTCACTATCAAAAATCTTATCAACAATAATATTTAGAATTTCATGAACATAATTAATTACTCATAAATTTGCGATCAAAGTTCAACAACAAAAAAGTCAAATGAGTCGAGAATATAACTTTTTGAGTGCATACTAGATAGTCTAGATATCGTATTTTTTATATTTTAAAATAAATATTGTATTTTTATATGAAAAGATAGTGTTTAGTGCAAAGTTTTTATAATACACATGTCATATAAATAGAGTATATTTTTAAAATTAATAAAAAATCAAATATAACATTTATTAGGTGTACAATTTTGTCATCTAGGGTTGTTATATTTGCTTCTACGGCATCAAGCAAAATGATCATTCATAGCGTAGGAGAGGAGAAAAAGAAAAATCATATAGAATGAAAATCAAAAACACTAAATTAATCATGTCTCAACAAATTTTTAATGTGATGGAATTGTATACTCCTTCCCTTCCACGTGAATGCAAACTTATTTCTATTTTGATCCGTTTCACGTGAATGTAAACTTCCCAAAATGACAAAGAATATTCACTATTTCACCCACTCATTCTCTCTCATACTTCACTTTTACACTCACAACATTCTCTCTTCTCACTATTCCTCCCACTTATTCTCTCTCCTATTTAATTTTTCATACTCACAACATTTAACTTTTTCTCTTTTTTACATCACTTTTCCTTAATTCTCACACCCAAAAAGTTAGTTTGCAATCACGTGGGACGGAGGGAGTATATTATAATCAAAATGATTGTGTTTTGCACCTAAATTATTGTTGGTTGGTAGCTTCAATTTTTGAGTTGAGCCTTTAATACTTGTATACTTATGGAGAGCCTATCAATTATTTCATGCATTTGCACTTAATATAATGTTAGTTTGGTTTGATTTCACAAAAAAAAAAAAAATAGCATTTTTAATAGTTAGTCAACAATTTTTTTTTTTAAATTGTATAGTAATAATAAATTTTTACTCCCTTCGTTCATATATAAATTTTAAAAAAATTAAATTTATTTTTAATCAAAAATGAATTTAAACATCAGTATGAGACGGATGAAATATATAACTATAGTAAAAGTTTACTTAAACTATTAAAAATTAAATTAGACTATTATTTTTTAAGGGACTAGATAATAAGAATAATCTGATTATCAAAAAGCCCAAATTTAATCTATCATAAATAAATAGGTGATTTGTGTTAATATGAAAGTGAGTGCCAATAGATTATCGTATTTAATATGAGGTGATTCAATGATCAAATTTTTATTGAGGTGATTCAAAAATTATACTCCCTCCGTCCCGTTCGAAAGGGCACAAATTTCCTTTTTGGGCGTCCCATTTAAAAGGACACAACCCCAAAAAGGAAAGTTTTTATTATTTTTATACTCTTCCTACCCCACTCATTCTCTCTCCTACTTTATTTTTACACTCACAACATTCTCTCTCCTAACTATTCCTCCCACTCATTCTCTCTCCTATTTAATTTTTCATACTCACAACATATAACCTTTTTCTCTTTCTTACATCACTTTCCTTATTCATTTCTTAATTTCCGTGCTAGGAGGCAAAATTGCCCTTTCGGACGGGACGGAGGGAGTATACAGTATGTTTGGCAACTCGATTTCAATACATTGAATTGAAATTGAAAGGGTTAAATTAGTTTCACGAAATTCATTTTAATCTTTCAATTTCAAATTCAAGTCTAGAAATTGAGGTTGTCAAATATACCCTTATAAAAAATCATTTCAATTCATTCGAATCCTTTACGAACGCAAAACGATTTTAGACCGTTTGATATATGCTGAAAGAGACATCTGATGACTGATGATGATGATTCGCTTCTTTTGTGACATGGGAGACGCGCAAGGTATTATTCTATTTTCCACAGGTAAGGGGTCAAGATTACTAGTCAACTTTACAATTTTATTTTAATTTATTTTATTTCACTTTAATAAACAACTGTAGGACAACAAAGTGGCCACTCACCTATAGTATTTAGTTTACCAGTTTTTTTTTTTTTTTAATTACTATATACTTGTAACTAAAATTGAAAATTTGAATAGATAAAATATTTATATATCTTTATCACTAAAATTTATAAAAAATAAATATTTTCAAAATATTTTTAAATTAAAACATACATTTGTTTTGTACAGAAGAAGGTCCGATAAACTTTGAGATTTCATTTCAAAACCAGTTAGATATAGAGAAGAAACTCGTGATTTTTTTTATGTATTGAGCATAACGTTTGTTTATTTTCGATGTGATGTGAGATAAATGTTTCAATACAAACAATCATTGGACTTGCAACGTTGACTCTTTGGTTCGAGTGATGGGGAGCCAGAACATTGTGGGTTGTTGAACTCGCACGTGTAGAAAACTTGATCTGATACTGTGAGAAAGTTTGAGTTTACATCTCAAAATCAATCGATGAGTGGAGTAGCCCAAAATTTTTATATATTGAGAACAATACTTGTTTATTTTAAATGTGTGAAATAAGTAATTAAACAGAGAGTTCTAAAAATTAATTCTCCATGTATACTCTCTCCGTCCGGCGTGATTGTGACTTATTTCTTTTTTCATCCGTCCTAAGCGAGTGGAGAGTCTGGAGACTACCATAATGTTAAAATTTTCACACTGTTCCTCTTACTTATTATCTCTCCTATTTTACTTTCATACTTACAACAACAATCAGTTTATTAATCCTCTTAATCATTATCTCACCTATTTTATTTTTTATATTTACAAACAAATTCTCTCACTAATTTTATTTATTTTTATACCTAATTTTTTTATTTACACTCACGTAGAATAATAACAATGCTACGAATTAAGCTCACGGAAGTAGAAATTTTTAATTAACTTAAAAAAGTCACTTTGTTGTTATGCTTGAACTACTTATGAAGGTGGATTTTCATGACATGAGATAATTCATTCGTATCTCTTTCTTTTTTTTTTTTTTTTGAAATATTAAAAAATAAAATAATTAACGTGTATTTTAGGGACTCATGATGTGCACACTCATGTGATATTGGAATACAAATGAATATTAACAAGTAGGTCACGTTTATTCACATTGTCAAGTACAATCATGATTAAATATAAGCTTTTAACCTATCAACATTTTTTTTGTGTGAAAATACAGTACAGTTTTTTCTTTCATAAAAATGTTATATATTAATTTTAATGACGAAGGTAGAATCTTTTTGGAGATGCTCAAAGAAAAAAAAAATGCTCGAACCATTTTTTAAAAAATAATACTTTAATTATGCATGAGAAGTGATATCCCAACATTCACTTGAAAGAAAGGGTTGTGAGAGCGATCACTCCTTTATAAATCAGACAATTGTAATGGATTATGTGGACAAATTTATAAACTAGACAATTGTCTCTCCTCAAACCAAGGACCACCTTCACCGGCGGGCAAGGCCACACTAGAGCTGGACGCAACCAACACGAATTTGTTTTTGGATCCTATCTCAAAAGGTTTCATATTAATGGAGTAGGTAAATGGGCACCTTTATAAACTAGACAATTCTTTTTTAATTGCTGATGTGAAACTTAAGTTGATACTTCAATATAAAGTTGTAGTATTGAAATAAAATTACTCATTTTGAAATATGATAGAGGGATCATAAAATGTTCCATTCTCTTTTTAGCGAATTGTAGATTCTATCAAATTCAAAATTATCTCATTCATCAAATATAAAGTAAGTTGATATGAAAAATAAACACAGTAGTTGTTGTGACAAATCATGATAGAGTAAATAAATTCCGGATTGCAAATATTTGAAATTCTTTTTGTTCAAAAAGAGATTTTTTTCTAAAAATATTCCCTATTAAAAAATATATCTCAAAATAACAACCCTTCCAAACTATTGACAAAAATAACCCATTTTTTAAATCTCGTTGTTATACGGTGTTGTGAGTTTATAATTTTATCCGTTTAAACTCGATACACAGTGTAGCGAATTTAAATTTGCTCTTTATTTTAATATTTATAATATTAAAAAATTAAAATTGAAATCGCTACTTTAAGTAAGTAGCGAGTTCAACTTACTACCACAATACACTTCTCCGTCTCACTTTAAATTACAAAATAAAAATACAAAAATTATGTCTTAATAAAGAAAATTAAAAGGAAATATTATTTTTTTCGTCTCAAATAAATACTTAAAAAATATACTTTTGTAAAAAAATTATTTTCTTCATTTCAAAAATGAATTTTACTTTTGACTCAAAATGAATAACCAAAAAATTTATAATACAATACACAGCCAGTTAACCGCCTCTTAGCCCCCCTATAACTGGTGGCTAGGATTGAAAGTCAAAATTTTGATCCGACGGCCCAAATCCTCCCACCTTCCTCAATCGTCCGTAACTTCCAACTCGCCATAACCGTCCACCCCCCGTAACCGTCCTTACCTTCCCATATATGGAGGGTTGTTTTCAGAAAATAAGATTTGACATTTCCATGGCCACCAGATCTGGAAGGAGTGGGAAAGGGCGGAAGCGGGTGGGAGAGAAAGAAAGGGAGGCGGGCGGGAGGAGAGGTGGGTGATAGCAAAAGAGATGGTAGATTTGGTGACCGGAGAAGAAACCGACAACAGAAGAATGAGAATCGACGACAGGGCTGCGACGGCTGACTGGAAGGTGAAGGGCGACGCGATGTTTTCGAGACGGTGTGAGATTGGCGGGCTGGGCAACTTGGGTTGGAGGGGATAGAGATGTGGGGCGACGACTTACTCGAGAAAAAATGAGTGGGTGTGGGTAACGTTGACCATGACAATGGGGTGGGGTGGTGGTAGGGGTAGGATGATGGTGGCGGGCATGAGAGGGAGAGTGGGAGGCGGTGAATGAAATGTAGAGGGGATGGTGGCTAGATCTGATATGGGTTTAAGTATTTTAAATTGCAGAGCTCAATCCATGGGAATTTGAAGAAGAAATAGAGAAGAAAGATATTGGAGAGAGGGATGGTGAGGCAGAGCCGAGGAGATAGACTGAAGAAGTGGAGTGAAGATGAAGAAATAGAGAAGAAAGAAATTGTTTAGAGAGAGAAAGAGAGATCATCATATACTGAGGAGTGAGGATAGAGAGAGCCGCTGGAATGTATTGGTGGGTAGGGGTTAATTAGGGTTTGGTGGTATTTGGGATAAGGTTTTAATTTGAACCACAAATAAAGTAATGTACTGAAGAAGCAAACAGGAAAAGGATTCAGCCTCTGATTTCAAATTCTCAATTGCAGTAGAAAAATAATTTTAAAAGATTATCATTTTCAGAGATTTAAAAAAAAAAAAAACCCAGCAGAAGAAATTGGTGTCAATACAAGATTCATAAACTTAAAAATTAGGGGCCGTTTGGTTCGGTGGAAAAAAGTGAAGGAATAGAATGATCAATGAATTGAATTCCTTAAGGAATTGGAATGGAAAAAAACTGGTCAAATCCATCCGTTTGGTTGGCACAGAATGAAATAAAATTGTCATTCAATTTCTTGGCAAATCATGTTTGGTTTGAAAATACAAATTATAGGAATGAAATGAAAGCATATAAAATGTCCAATTTACCTTTTTTTTAATTTTTTTTTTAGGGGGGAATGGGTGGGGTAGGTAGGAGGTATGCAAAATGAGTAAAAAATATTTTTTTTTCGTGGGGGTGGGTGAGGTAGGTAGGGGGTATGCAAAATGAGTAAAAAATATTGTTTTTCGTGGGGGTGGGGGGGTGGGGGTTGGGGGGGGGGTAGGGCAGGGGCTGGGTGGGGGGTAGGCAGGGGAAAAAAATTTCGTGGGGGTGGGGGGTAGGGCAGGGCTGGATGGGGGGGGGAGGCAGGGAATTTTTTTTTCGTGGGGGTGGGGGTAGAGGCGAGTTTGGATGGGGGAGTGGCGGGGAAAAAAAAAAAAAATTTCGTAGGGGTGGGGTGGGGTAGGACGGGGGGATGGGTGGGGGTGGGTAGGGGGGTAGTGGTGGTTTGGGTTTGGGGGTATTTTGGTCAAATTTTTTTTTCCATTTTCAAAGGAATTCATCATTCCTTCCAAAATTGGAAGAATGAAAATCCATTCCAAGGAATGAAATTTTATTCTGTCGGGAATGAAAAATTTTTCATTCCAACAAACCAAACGAGCTGAAGGAATAAAGTCAACGAAATTTTCCGTTCCATTCCCTCCGTTTCCGATGAACCAAACGCTCCCTTAGAGTTTGAATGAGAAACTGAAATAATTTGAATTGAATTGAAAGCTGTGTTAGAGAGAAACAAAGAGAGAGGTACGAGAAGGGAACGTGTCGTAGGCCAGAGTAGTCGGGTTTCATGTCATGTCACAATAGGGACTCTTATTTTCTATTTTTGTTTACTTTTTTTTTTTTTCAAATTTAATATTGGTTGAAAATAAAAAAAATAGAATGGTTAGGTCTGTTTAATTTAACTTATTCCAAAGTGTAATAATAATAAAAATAATAAAATAATAAAATAATAAAAATAATAAAATAAAAATAATAAAATAATAAAAATAATAATAATAAAAATAATAAATAATAATAATAAAAATAATAATAAATAATAATAATAATAAAAATAATAAAATAATAAAATAATAATAATAAAAATAAAATAATAATAATAATAAATAATAATAATAATAATAAAATAATAATAATAATAATAATAATAATAATTAATAATAAAATAATAATAAAAATAAAAATAATAAAATAATAAAAATAAAATAAAAATAATAATAATAATAATAATAATAATAATAATTATTATTATTATTATTATTATTATTATTATTATTATTATTATTATTATTATTATTATTATTTTAGTCTTTATAATTTCATCAGCACTTTTAAACGGAAAAAATTATAAACTCGCTACACCGTGTAGCGAGTTTCAAAAAAAATGGGTCACCTTGGTCAATAATTTGGAAGTGTTGTTATTTTGGGATATATTTTTTTAAAAAAAGAATATTTTCAGAAAAAATCCCAAAAAGAAAAGGTTTTCGAGAAATCCACGGAATGTCATTTTATGTAAATAAACAAAAAAATGAGGTGAAAAATATAAAGTAGGAAAAGTGAGGCCATAGGGGGGAGGCCAGGTGGATAGTATAAGAGAAGTTGCTGGCTGGGTACCAAATAATCCCTACCACCAAAAAAACTGCTGGCTTATTTACTTTCTTGAAAACCAAACAAATTTAATTTCTCAATTTCAAACAGAAAAAATTCCCCCAAAAATCGATCGCAAACCCGGTTGGCGGAACGCAAAATCATTCAAAGTGAAAAGGGTTTGCAGATCAAAAATGGCATCGGTTTGAAACCCGCATTTTTCTTTGTTTTGATTGATTAAAGGTAACATTTTCTTGCATTCATTTCAATTCAATTCAATTTCATTTAATTTTATGTTGATCTGTTTTTTTCAATTTCTGATTCTCTGTGTTGTTGTAATTTGTTGGGGAAATGGAGTCGTGAAATGGGGTTGATTTTTCTTGGTTTTGTGTGTGATTTGGTGTGTGTTTTTTATGTGATTGAATGCTCAGATCTGCTTTCTCTGTTCTCTGTTCTCTGTTTACGCCGCAGGTTTTGAGATTTTCGTAGTGTTTGTGGAGCTCCACGTTTTATTAGCTTTGTTTTTATACTATGTTGTTGTCTTCTGTTTTGTCCCCCCCCCTCCATTCCCGTGTTCTAATTACTTTTGAAATACCCAAATTTTAAGATTTTCTTATTTGTTCAAAGTTTTTGTTCTATCCCTTTCTGGAGAGTTCTAATTTGGGTTTTTGTGTTTTGTTGGTATCTAGACTGTGTATTAGGGCTGTCGAGAAAATCGAGGTAGAGAAAGAGGGATCTGGATTTCATACAGTATTTTAATTTGCTTTTGAAAGGAGATTTATCGTTGGGTAATTGATTTTTATCCGGTGAGATTGTATGTTTTGGCAAGAAGCTTGATTTTATTTTATTTTTGGCAGAAAACATTGAATAATTGATTGTGTTTTTGGGTAAATGAAGCCTTGTTTTATGTATTGACACGGTAATTGCTCTGATGATGGGTCTATGGGCTTGAAGGAAGTGAAATAGTCCCCTTTTTTCTAATGAATCATTATTTCCGTCACAGAAATGAGCTTTCATCTTTGATGATTTGTTTTTCTTTCTAAAGTTTTGATTTTCAGCTTCTTTTGTTTTTGGCTAGCTTTGATTCGAGATAAAATCTTATCACTGCTCATGTGTATAAAGGAGTGGATTCTGATTGACCGTTTTCTTTGTCTTGCAGAGACAAAGATGTCGTTGTGTCATTAGCTTTGGCTGATTTTTCCCAGTTCGCGTGATTCAAGTGTGGAATTTGTCGACAATTCATTAAAGTATCTCTTAGTTACAAATATATTTCACCATGGTAGCTACTGCTGCTACTTCAGCATTCCTTCAGGTTCCTTCCCCAGGCGAGTCCGTGTCCAAGACATCTAGCAAGCATGGAGGCATGCCGAGTAGTCTTGATGTGCGAGGAGCTAAGACAAAGTCATCTGGGAGTTTTCAGGTTAAGGCTGCACAAGCACCTTCAAAAGTAAACGGTACTAGAGTTGGTGTTATGGATGGCTTCAAGACTGATGAAATTTCAACATCACCTGCCCCAAGAACTTTTATCAACCAATTACCTGATTGGAGCATGCTCCTTGCTGCCATCACAACTATTTTCTTGGCAGCAGAGAAGCAATGGATGATGCTTGAATGGAAGACGAAAAGGCCTGACATGCTTACGGATCTGGACCCGTTTGGTTTGGGGAGAATTGTTCAGGATGGTTTAGTATTTCGCCAAAACTTCTCTATAAGATCATATGAAATAGGGGCCGATCGAACAGCATCATTGGAGACGATGATGAATCATTTGCAGGCACTCTTTTTAACCTTTCTTGTCATTTAACATTTAGATGATTATAATTCTTCTCAGCGTGCTTCCCCCTTTCTTCTCATTTGTCATGTATATATTTGCTTCCTTTCATTGCATTCTTGTCTTGGTTTAATAATGGCCTATTCTTGGAGTAAATATCTTGAGCTCATCTTACAGGAAACGGCACTTAATCATGTAAAAAATGCGGGGCTTTTGGGTGATGGCTTTGGCGCAACACCAGAGATGGCCAAGCGGAACTTGATATGGGTGGTGGGAAAGATGCAAGTCCTGGTTGACAGATATCCTACTTGGTAAGACAGTCTTTTTCTGCATGACTGCACCCTTCTTTGGTTGTACTGTGATTGAATGTCCAAAAATTACTCAAATTTGCTCTTAGTCAAGAGCAAATTTGAGATGTTTTTGGACATTCATTTTGGGACAGAGGTAGTAAGCTGTAAGAAGGAGTTGATGTTGATTTTCTTCATCTGCAAATCATAATGTTTAGTAGCTTGAATTGATGGTATTGGTTGATTGTTGCTCCCGGTCAATTTTTCGTTACGGATGGAAAACCCCCTGTTCTGTCTAAACAACTTCTGCATTCAAGTTTCTGTTTTGACTACTAAATTTTCTTACCAATATAGTCCTGAAGTTCTCGCTTGACAGCTGGATAATCATGGCTAAATTAATGAAGAATGAATGGCCCTTCTACACATATACACACTTTTTCATGGTGCACAATGATAGAATATTTTAAAGAAGTCTGTGATTATTCATTCTTTTCTTGATTTAAGTTGTAAGTTAAAGTTTACATTTTGAATTTGGGCGGAGATAGTATTATTTCCTTTATATGTGTCCTCACTCTATATACCCAACCTATTACCTTTTCCCAGATATGCATATTTATTTTGTTTTGGTAATCTGGGATAGTGTGTTTGAGCTCATTGTGCCTGTTTAAATAGATTAAATGTCAAGTTATTGATTAATGCTTGTGCCTATTGGTGGCTTAGCTTTACATTAGGGCTGTTATCATTATGTCTCTTTGTATCTCAAATCAGAGCTTGAGCCTTGGAGCCATCTTTTCCACGGCTTTTGTATGTCTTGAGTGGCTGCTGGCTGCTGCCACTTGTTTCTATCAGTTATTCCATAGAATCTACTACCTCTGTCCCAAAATGAATGTCCAAAATTTTCTCAAAATTACCCTTGATCAAAAGCAAATTTGAAATATTTCGGACATTCATTATGGGAAAGAGTAAGTACCTTATTTTGCTTTGCTTTGTTGCATAGGGCTCATGACAGTTTAGATTGTGATTGAAGCTAATATGAACCTGAATGCAAGTTAGATTCCTGTAATTAGTTCGCAAAATGTCCTTGTGCTCTTTTGATCAATATTCATGAAACATGAGATTATTTATTTATATTTTGTAGGGGGGATGTTGTTCAAGTAGATACTTGGGTAGCTGCATCTGGAAAAAATGGCATGCGCCGCGACTGGCTTGTCCGTGATTACAGAACGGGTGACATTTTAACAAGAGCTTCAAGGTAGAATCTTGTTTGGCTTGAAATGTTGGTTTTAGATTCTTGGTTCAAGAAATGTTTTTTCTTTCCTAATCAATTTAGCCATTGTTCTGTGGTCAATCACTTGGTACAAACAGAGTCCCACCTGTTCTAAGTTAACATAAGAATCTGATACGCACCACATGTGTTATTGAGAATGCTATATAATCAGAATTTTTTGTATAGAATTATATCGAGTATGCTTACATGTATTGTACTGTACAACACCTCTATAGACCATTGTCCTGTTATCTTATGTCACTTACATACTCATATATGTTGTTTTGATGGCACTGACGAAATGGGGATGTCAAGCACATAGTAAAAGTATTTTATTCATTATTCATTTATATTTAAGGCCAATTTACATTTGTCCCCCCAAAGCATCCACCATATCCCACTTTGCACCCCAGTTTGAAAAGTGGGTCTGTTTGGTACTTTAATTTCCAAATCGTCTCACTTTACTCCCTGGCCCTTTCCAAATCGTCTCATTTTTACCCTTGGTCAAGTTATGTAGGGGGCAAAGTGGGACGATTTCAAAATTAAAGTACCAAACAGACTCACTTTTCAAACTAAGGTGTAAAGTGAGATTTGGTGAATATTTCAAGGGGGTAAACGTAATTGGGCCTATATATTTAATTGATTAATATTCTCGAGGATATGAGTAGTACTATCTTGTGGTTGGTTGAAAGATGCATGCTTTCTGCATTTAATATTTTGTAACGGACGGTTGTTTTGATAATGATATGGGGATCTACCTTGCAGCTTATTTTTAATGATGAATAAAAATACAAGGAAGGTATCCAGAATGCCAGATGAAGTCCGTGGGGAAATAGGGCATTATTTTGTGGATACACCTCCTGTTGTGGATGAGGACTCCAGAAAATTACCAAAACTTGATGAGAGCACTGCAGATTTTGTTCACAATGGTTTGACCGTAAGTCAATAACTATTTGTTGCGAAGTTTTTTTTTTTACATTAATATGCGTTCCACTACTTACATGTTTCTTGGATGATTTTATTGTTTATGTTTTTCAGCCGAGATGGAGTGATTTGGATGTTAACCAGCATGTTAACAATGTGAAATACATTGGCTGGGTCCTTGAGGTAATATCTCCTTGTTTCTGGTTTCTTTTAACTATGCTCGTAGGTTTACTTTGTAATAGGCAAGTTGCCTATTCTCGGATATCCCAAGTTAACATTATATGCTAAATTTCAATCCAGCTGCACAGCTATCCTCATTTCTCATAATTTCTTACTCCCTCTGTCCCAAATTGAATGTCCATGTTTGTCCCAAAATGAATGACCTTTTGAATTTTTTTCATAAATAAACTGTCCCTAAATGATTTTTTTTTATCCGTTGTTCATTATATTTATGCAAAACCAAAATTTTGAAAGTAAATAGCCACAATGTTTATGATTTTTTTTCTATTAAAAATCAATATTTTCAAAATGACCCTTAAATTCAAAATGGTCATTCATTTTGGATGGAGGGAGTATATTTATTCTTTCCAGTCCTTTGTTACCCCAGTATAGATCACAAAATGGTCCTTCCGCTCTGACACAGTTCTGAGTAATAGTGAAAGACGGAGTTGACTTTTTCCATTCCAAATCCCACTCCAATTATCCATTCGGATCATTTCATTCCACCAACCAAACACAAAGTGACTTTTAATGGCAAGTAGTTTGGACAGATCTTTATTAATATCTTGCATATTGACAAACCAATCAAGCCATATGTATAGAATGTTAACAGTTACTCCATTCGGTACTATATTATTCATGGTTTGGTTGAGAAACTATTGTCCATTGATTTTAGAGACTCACATACTCGAATACTCCGTGCACAAAAGACTTGGTAAGAAAAATGGTGATGTTTGAAGTAGCGGGTTTTTCCGGCCATACCATACTGAGAATCCTTCTGACAGGAAGGGGTCTATTTGGTCAAGTAAAATACATCCCGTCCCACTAATAGTTACACTTTTTACCCAAAAGATTGTCCCGCTAAAAATTATATTTTCCCAAAATGAAAATTTTCAAAATACTTTTTTATTCAATGGGACCCACTTGCACTCACAACAACTATCTATTTACTATACCCTACCCCACATTCTCTCTCCTACCTCATTTTTCAGAATCACAACACTTACTCCCTCCGTCCCATTACAAGTTACACACTTACTATTTGCATGAGAATTAAGGAAAGTGTTAGTGGATTATGTGTTGTGAGTATGACATGTGGGTTCCATTAATATTTAAAGTAATAAAACATTTCCATTTTAGGAAGTGTGTAGTTTGTAGTGGGACGGAAGGGAGTACACAACTTTTGCACTTTTTTCCTAATTCCCGTGTCCAAAATAAAAGTGTAACTTTTAGTGAGATGGAGGGAGTATTCTTTTGAGGACTAAATTACCTAATCAATCAAATCCCGGCACGTCCTTGGAACTTAACAAAAAGTGAAAGCCAGTCATTTAGCTTTAAGTAGCTGACGATGTACAAATTCTATGACATTTGCATCTGCTTTTTAATTTATTATTGTTAATTAATATATAAAGTAAAAAAACTGTTTATCGCAGAGTGCTCCACAGCCAATGATTGAGGGCTATGAGCTTGCTGGAATGACTTTGGAGTATCGCAGGGAGTGTGTGAGGGACAGTGTTCTGCAGTCCCTTACTAAAGTCTTGGACCGTGACATTGGGAACCTGGCTGATTCCGGCCAAGTTGAATGCCAACATCTCCTTCGCCTCGAGGGTGGGGCCGAGATCTTGAAAGGAAGAACACTTTGGAGGCCGAAACATGCCAAGGGAATCGGCAGTCTGGATCAGCTCCCAGCTGAAAGCTTCTAAATACAGCAGGTTTGATCGATCTGTGGTCAAAGTGGCAATAGTCAATGCTCTGTGGTTTCTCGTGACAATGCCTTTGTAGAAAAAAACCATATCCTCTACTTGTGCTCTTGGGACATGCATATCTTCTTCACCTTATATATAGTCCTTTTTCTTGCTTATTTTTTGAGGTTTTCTCCCCCTTTCTGTTTTTTTTTTTTTTTTTTTTTTTTTTTTTTTTAATTTTGGTTTTGAGAGAAATGGAGAATATTGTAAACCCTAAGCCCATTGTAAGTAGTCCTATCTGTGCTCAGTAGAGCTCTCCTTTCTCCTCCTCCCCCCTCTCCTTTGTTGACCTGGTAACTTATGCATTTTTATTTATGGCAATTCTTTATTATTTATAATGAAATATGTTATCTATTGTAGCAGTTAGGGATGGCCAAACCGGACCGGAACCGGACCGGAACCGGAAAACCGGACCGGAACCGGCCCGAAAAAGCCCGGAACCGCCATGAACCGGGGAGAAAACCGGAACCGGGATAACCGGAACCGGTTTGGAGGCGGGCCGGTTAAGGTTCACCAAAATGGTGAACCGGACCGGAAAAAGCCCGGAACCGGACGAAAATTTGTTGTTTTTCAATAGAACCGGCCCGGAACCGGACCGGAAAAGCCCGGAACCGGACCAAAACCGTGAGAAAACCGGAACCGGATAACCGGAACCGTGAGAAAAGCGGGCCGGTTAAGGTTCACCTCCTCGCCGAACCGGAACCGGCGGTTCAAGGCCCGGAACCGGAACCGGACCGGATTTGGTCATCCCTAGTAGCAGTGGTATCAGGTTGTTTTCTGATTACTACTGGTTTAGTTTCCACAATTTGTTGTTTTTCTGATGCTTTATGTTTTGCTAATACTAATAGTGAGTAACTAAATGGGAAGAAAAATATGGGCTCATGAATTGATGAATCATTATTTCCCTCTCATTTACAGTTTACACTGCCGTCCCATTTTTTAATTTGACTCAGAATTAATATCGCATTTTTAAATAAGTAAATAAAGCCATAATCTTATAAAAAATGTGTTTTTTCTTAAGCTTAGAAAAAAACATGTTTTGTTTTCCTCGCTAGTGTCAGTGTTAGTATAACAAAGTGCTAGTGTTAGTGTAACAAAGTGTCAGTGTAACAAAGTGTCAGTGTTAGTGTAATAAAGTGTCAGTATAAAGAGTGTCAGTGCATGTATATTAAGTGTCAGGGTAAAAATATAAAGAGTGTCAGTGCATGTATATTAAGTGTCAGGGTAAAAAGTGCCAGTGTTAGTGTAACAAAGTGCGAGTGTAAAGAGTGCCAGTGCATGTATATTAAGTGTCAGTATAAAGAGTACCAGTGTAGGGTAAAAAAGTGCCAGTATTATTATAAAAAAGTGCCGGTGTGAAGAGTTTCAATGCATGTATTATTAAGTGCCAGTGTAAAAATGATTTTTTCTTAAGCTTAGAAATTAAGCTTAGAAAAAACACGATATTTATAAGATCAACTCGTAAATAAATAAAGTGTTTTAGTGCAATTTTAATAGAGCTGTTTATTTGGGATCGTTTCGTTGGCACGTCCCGTCTCGCCATACAAATGGGACGGGATGGGATAGTATATTCTTATCCCGTATAAAACCAAGCCTATTTGGGACATTCTGTTTGGGACGCGGGATAAGTTTGGACGGGACATCTCACATTTTTATAATTTTAATTTTAATTTTTTAACCTAAAAGGTATTTTAGCATTTAAATCTTAGTTTTTTTTTCAACTATCCATTTTTTGTGTTGATTAAGATATTTTATAAATTAACAAGTTTTTATCTTGCTGGATTGCAAAAAATTAATCTTATATTTTCAATTTAATATTTGACATCATGTCTGAACGATTTTCGATTTGACCCAAAACGAACGACGACATCACCCCCTGCTCTAGCTAGTTGTCACGCAGTTAGATTTTAGTTTTATAATATTAGCGTATTATTGTTTCACATTGTCCTGCATCCGAGTTGGGATGGGACTGGACGAGAATTTTCTGTCACGTGAAGAATTCGGGACGTCCCGTCTCGTCTCGTAAAATTGCGGGATTTAATAGTTTCGTACGTCCCATCTCGCATTCCTGAATTGACAGCTCTAAATTTTATACGAGCAATTTATAAACAAGTAACTATGAACGGGATGGGCCGAGCTCAAAAACTGTCTACGAGACTGGGGCCCGGCAAGCCCAAAAATGGATCAAGACCCATGAAGCCCATCGAAGTTTGGGCTATGGCTCGTCGATACCATAGACGGCGGTCGTCGCCAATGAGCGACCAAGCCCGTGTAACGACGAGCCTTCCCTTCACAAGCCAGAATCCATTCCAGCGTAGAACGAAGGTCGTCGCCATTGAGCGATCTGACTCGCTCGTCCACTCGCTCATCGAGTCTTGATAAGGCGACGATCCTCCTGGACATACAGCTCCAGGTCGTCCCTTCACTTAGCTTCCTCAATAAGCTTGATTAATTAACTATATTGGGGTAAAGTCAGACCTGACACTGGGACATTCTGTGCGTGCAATCATGGAAGCAGTAATAATGCCAAAAGGCGTGCAGGTTGACTTTCCTTTATAAGTCAAACTACTTATCCATGTCAGACACAACAGTGTCCTTATTTAGGCGATGCAATCACGGCATGACACGTGTACGCCTAGGGAACCAAGATGATCCAACGGTTGGCAACAACCCAATCCAACGGTTCAGATGAAAACCCTAATACCACTTCATCCACTATAAATATGGGAACATAATCATGGACTAAGGTAATGCATTTTCTGCATATTTACGTACACATACACTCTCCATACCATTATCACTATTTTCCAGTCCATACACTGATTCTCACGCCGGAGGGGCTTGCCGGAAGACCCTCGGTGCAGTTTCACGGTTGTTTTCTTGTGTTGTGCAGATCCGGAGTCAGCTCAATCATTCGCTGGACACAATACCTGAGCCCAAACACATTCCTGCACCATCGATTGGTTCCATCACGGAATCGCTTTGTCGCTGATCTTCAACCACGTATCAACAAATGCCGAAAGTACTGGAAAATGGTGTCGACTGGACACACAAAGAAGCAAATCTACCGAAGACGAAGGAAGACCTCCTTCCCCTCAGCAAGGCCAGCAAGAAAATCCTACACCACCCTCTCCACCTAGGAACCCTAATTTAAGGGTTACCAGGTCACAAGGGGTGGTTGATGATACAGGCCTTCAAACGGCAAGGAGAAGAGAAAAGAGACCTGCAGCTGAGTGTCAGAGACGACCCCACTGGAGCGGAGACCAGAGGGAGCTACTGTACGAAATCTGGGTGGCCCATCAAACCCACATCTCGACAGAGCCGCTGTCCTCGTCGAAAGAGCCAATGCCCTCCACGAGCTAATACAAATTCAGGACGAGCTAATCAAAATGGTTGAGGGACAACCCCCTCAAGTATCTCACCACACTGTCTCGTCGAGGAGGAGAGCCCAGAGGGGGAATAATGGTCATCGTGAAGGAACCGCTGTTGAAAACGAACGAATTGTGCCGCAACTCGATCTCAGAGAGCATCTCAACCAAAGACGAAGTGAGGGAATCCCGTCGCATCGACGACGGGAGGAGGCAGAAGGTGAGCCTCGTCGATCTTTAGCCAACGAGAACCCTGTCCAGAACCAAGTTGTTCGCGGTCGTCAGATGACCCCGTCGTTAGGAAATGAACGAGCCCCAAGTTACAGGGAAAGAACCCGTACTCCCCCTCGTCGTGAACGAGAGATATCCAGATCTTACAGGCTATCTCCGCCACCAAGATACAGAGAGAGATCCATCTCCCGACGACCCGCTCCCACCGAGAGGCAACGGTCTAATACCGTTGCCCGGGGGCCTCGTCGAGATAGGATCCCCCCAGCCGGCCCAGCAGGAGAAGTCGATATGAGAGAATTCTTAAGACTCAAGCGTCAGGTGGAGGAAGTGGATAGTGACGATTCGGAAGATGATGGTGGTACTATGAATCCCTTGGCACCATGGATGCTAGAAACGGGACCTCCTGAACCAGGTTTTAAACTTCCTGATTTGAAACAATATGACGGCTCTACAGCGCCATAGATCACATACAGCATCTTGAAGCTCAGATGTATGTGGTGGCAAGAGCTTCGGGGCATGGCGATGTTATGTGTAAAGCCCTTACAAGCACGCTAACTGACGCTGCTTTACGATGGTTTAGAGGCCTTCCTAAGGGGTGCATTGAGTCGTGGAAGCAAATGAGGAAAAAGTTTTTGGGACGATTTGCGACAGCGGGAGACCGTCGCAAGACTGTCAACGACCTCAGTAATATTTCCCAGGGAGCCAATGAAAGCTCCATGAGCTACTTCAAAAGATTTAAAAAGTTGGTAGATCAGATTGATGAAGATCTGACGGACAGGGAAATTATCAATTGTTTCAGGCACGACATTGTTTCCTCCACTCTGGACTACGAGTTGCAAGTCCATCCAGCCAAATCCCAAAAGGATCTCTACGCCAAAGCATACGCTGTGGCCGAGGCTGAGGAGAGAAAGTTACAAAGGGAAGGAAAGGCCGTCGACGATGGTGAAACGGCAAAGTCAAAAAAGGATAAGGCCGGAGAAAAAGGGAAAAACAAGCAAGTAAAAGCTGAAAAGGTTCCAGAGTCGTACACTCCACTGACGGTATCAAGAGCTGAAATTTTGAGCAATGTAGATTTTGGCTCGGCGCCAAAGCTGAACCCCAATGGAAAGGGGAAGAAAAATATGAATAAATATTGTGAGTACCATCGGGAAAAGGGACATGACACTGAGGAATGCTTCAGCTTGAAGAAAATTATTCAAAGGTGGATCGATGATGGTCGTCTTGAGCAATACGTGAGGAGGGATCGTCAAGCAGCCAACACTCGAGCTGCTAACAACGACCCTCCGGAGAGACAACCAAGGATGGTCTTGGTAATCTCTGAGGAAACCAGTAAAAATCAAATCAAAAGCGCAATTTACCACCTGAAAAAAGCACCCCATGTCCCCCAAAAGTCTGAAATCCCAAACGATGTAATAAGCTTCTTCCCCTACGAGCTATCAGCCAATCCATTGGCTCGTCAACAGACACTGGTCATCCCTGGTCACATCGACAATTGTGAGTCGATGCGGATTCTAATTGATACTGGGGTGGCCAAGGATATCTTGTTTTATAATGTCTACCAGCGGATGGGTCTACCCGACACTTGCCTAAGTTCCTACTTAGGTCGCCTCGAGGGATTCACCAACCACAGGGTGGATGCAAAGGGTCAGATTGATCTTCCCGTCGATATTGGAGAACACCCATTAAGAACCATTCAAACAGTGACTTTTATTGTGATTGATGTCGTCAGTGACTACCATGCGATTCTCGGCCAACCTGGCCAGCCGCCTTGGGTGGATCGCCGCTGGGCCCCTCATCAACGAGTAAAATTTCCTACGCACTCGGGAATTGGATGTGTGTTGGGGACGGCCCCAGAATTCTTGGAGCATGTGCTAAAGGCGAAGCGGACTGTTGAAATAGACGACCCAGATCGAATTGTGAAACTCTCCAAGTCAATCAAGCAAACGACGACCTCTTATGCCAATGTTTCCACCATCAAGTGTATAGATGACCCCGAATCCTTTGCTGAAAAATTCATGGACGACCAAGCTGCTGCTCCGCAACTTTTGGTCACCCATGAATCGGGGGCCGAGCTAGATAAACTGATTGAAGACGAGGTGCCAGATCTCTCCCCCGAGGCAAGAAAGAAAATCAAAGAGATTGTTATTGAATCTATGGATTTTAGAGACGATGCTCCTGAGATGAAGCCAGCCGACGAGCTAACAGAGCTAATCATTAACCCGAACTATCCAGAGCAAAAAATTAAACTGGGGTCTCAGTTATCAACTGAGGAGAGGGAAGAGATAATCTCCCTACTTAAACAAAACCTCGACGTTTTTGCCTGGAGAGTTGAAGACATGAAGGGTATCAGAGAAGATGTAGCCGTCCATAGGCTCGGAGTGAATCCCACGATGAAATTCAAGGAGCAAAGGTGCAGAATTTTTTCAGCAGAGAAGGAGGTCGCCATAAAGCAAGAAATTGAGAAGCTATTGAGTGCCGGAATTATTGTGGACGCTGGGTTCACAACGTGGTTGGCTAATGTGGTTCTGGTCAAAAAACCCAACGGAAAGTGGAGGCTGTGCGTTGATTTCACCGACCTGAATTTGGCATGCCCAAAAGATAGTTACCCCCTGCCCAGAATCGACAAGCTCGTCGACTCTGTTGCTGGTCATACGACCTTAAGCTTTTTGGACGCTTATTCTGGCTATCACCAAATCAAGATGGCCGAAGAAGACATTCCAAAGACGGCCTTTCAGGCTGCAGGTGGAACCTATTGCTATACTAAGATGCCCTTCGGGCTAAAAAATGCCGGAGCAACATACCAGAGGATGATCAACAAGGTCTTCAAAGGACAGCTCGGCGATAACTTAGAGGCATATGTCGACGACATGGTCGTCAAGTCGAGAAAGAGAAAGCATGTAGACGACCTCCAGCAAACTTTCACCAACCTTCGAGCCAACGATATGGTTCTCAACCCAGCCAAGTGTGTATTTGGAGTTGCCGCCGGAAAATTCTTGGGATTCATGCTTTCAGAGCGGGGAATTGAAGCCAACCCCGAAAAGATTAAGGCTCTGATTGACATGGCTGAACCTACGAGCATCAAGGAAGTCCAGCAGCTGAATGGACAACTCGCAGCCTTGGGTCGTTTTATTTCCAAATCCGCCGAGAGATCACTCCCATTTTTCAAAGCTCTCCGAGGTGCCAAAGACTTCAAATGGACGGAGGAATGTTCTGAGTCGTTTAGCCAGCTTAAAGAGTACCTTGGCTCCCCACCACTCCTCAGCAGCCCCGTCGCGGGGGAAGACCTTTATGTATACCTCTCGGCGAGCGACAAGGCCGTCACTGCCGTGATGGTTAGAGAGGAAGGTGGGATACAGAGGCCAGTGTACTATGTCAGCAAGGCTTTATCAGATGTAGAAACCCTTTACTTCAATGCTGAGAAAATAGCTTATGCTCTCGTCATTACAGCACGAAAGCTACGAGCCTATTTCTCAGCTCATCCCATCGTTGTGTACACAAATGCCCCACTGCGCAAGATCTTGCATCGCCCTGAGAGCTCCGGTCGTCTACTGAATTGGAGCATTGAACTGACGGAGTTTGACATCCGATACATGGCAAGGAAGACTTTACAAGCTCAGTCTTTGGTCGATTTCATGGTTGAGACGTCGTTCAGTATTGACGACGACCAAAGGCCGCCACAAAAGATTAACAAAGGCAAACAGGTCGACGACCAACCGGAGGAATTGGTTTTGCCCGTCGGATGCTGGAAGGTTTTTTCAGACGGATCGACAACAAGAGATCTCAGTGGGGCGGGGATTGTGCTCGTCGAGCCAGAAAGTAACACGGTTTTTGAAGAAGTGTTGCGGTTCAAATTTCAAAGGCCGAACAACCAAAGTGAGTATGAAGCACTTGTAGCGGCGATTGAGTACGCTAAGTGTTTTGGGGCTACTAAGATCGCAGCTTTCTGTGACTCTCAACTAATTGTGAACCAAGTTTGTGGGGACTACCAGGTCGTCGACTCAACCTTGCAGAAGTATCATGCCTTGGTCGGCGAGTTAATTCAGGGGCTGGAGTTTTGGGCCATCCAGAGAATAGCCAGAGAATATAATGAACACGCCGACCTACTCTCCAAGTTAGCCACTGATCAATTGCCAGAGGATGAACACGGCCACCACCTGGCCTACCTCAAACAACCAACCTACGATCGTGTGAAGATCATGTGTGCCGGAGATAACGGCCCAAGGTGTTGGGTAGACGACCTAAAGGCATTTATTGAAAAAGACGAGCTACCAACTGATGAAGTACTGGCACGGCAAGTCAAGAGGAAGGCCGCCCGATTCTCGATCGTAGAGGGCGAACTCTATAGACGATCCATCACCAGGCCACTGTTGAAGTGCGTCCACCCTGATAAAGTGGTTAAGCTACTTTTTGAAGTGCACCAAGGTGAATGCGGGGGCCATCCCGGGGCCCGTACATTGGCGGATAAGCTGATCACCATGGGTATTACATCGGCCCCATCTACGAGAAGATGTAAAGCAATTGTAAGGAAGTGTGACACTTGCCAACGATTCGCCGACCTCCCAAAACTTCCCGACGACAGCAACAAACCCACCATGGCAGACTGCCATTCGACATGTGGGGTGTCGACTTGATTGGGCCTTTCCCACAAAGGGAGGAGTGAAGTATGTGATTGTGGCGGTTAATTATTTTTCCAAATGGGTAGAGGCCAAAGCCCTGAACAAAATTACAGAAAAACAATGCCCTAAGCTTCATCCACGATTCAATATGGTGTCGCTTTGGGATTCCAAGGGTAATTGTTTCTGACAACGGCCTACGCTTTCTTGAAGTTTGAGCAAGAGTTAAACGTAACGGGCTTCAAGCATTCTAAGTCGTGATGCTGCCTATCCCCAAGGCAATGGACAAGCTGAAGCCGCAAACAAGCTCGTCTTGTCGACTTTGTGTAAAAATCTTGAAGGACGGGACACAAGATGGTTAGACGAACTCCCTTCAGCTCTCTGGGCAGTCCGCACAACCACCCGGGGGCCTACGGGGGAATCCCCATTTGCTGGGCCTACGGCTCGAGGCCACGGCTCCCGCCGAGCCCAGCCTTTCCGACCGATCGAGTGGCATTCTACGACATTGAGAAGAATATCCACAAATGCATGTGTCGACCTCGATCTTTGGACGAGCGAAGATTAGAAGCTCGACCGAGGATGGAGAATTACAAGAAAAGAACCAAGGCGTACTCACGATAAGAAAGTGAAGAAAAGAATTTTCAAGGTCTGAGATCACGTTCTTAGAAAAATTGGAAGCAACGGACTTAAGGCCCGTCGTAACAAACTCTCCCCCAACTGGGAAGGGCCTTACATTGTCACCAATGTGGTTAGAGAAGGAACATATCGTCTTGCTAAGCCAAATGGTGAATGGCTCAAGCATCCGTGGCACGCCAACCATCTCATGAAGTATTATTTCGAGATCGTCGTCCCCCGCCCTCGTGGCACCCTACTTGTGGTTCTTTATGAAGTTTTGTCATTACTGTAGTTTTTGGAAGTTTGTAAGGGATGGACTATAAATCCCGTTAATTTAAAAAGCGATTAGGAGAAAATTCAATGTAAGGTCGTCGTCGACAAAAGTTATCAATGAAAATCGTCGCTTTGAACATTCTCTACAAACTCAAGATATTTAGATCGGTTGAAGCCAAAACTTCGACCCCTACAATCACTTTGATCAAGTATAAAGATCAGTCGAAGCCAAGACTTCGACACTTACGCCCACTTTAGCCAAGTATAAAGGCTAGACGAGGCTGCACTGTAGTCGCTATAACGGAATAAGACGACTCGTCTGTATAATCTTGCCTACGAGCAAATACCTACGGACCTTTGTACCATTCCTACGGGCCATTGAGAAGTTGAGAGCACTAGTATGAACAAGGTCAGTCGTATTAAGACGATCCATGTTCTAGTCGTCATTCACGAAGACCATACACACTTGTCCTCAAACTCACTCATTTAAAAAGTTATCACATGCTATATGTGTTAACATAAAGATTAACAAACAGAAACAAAGGCATTGAATAACCAAAACATTAAACAAATTGTACGACCCCCTCTAAACTACGAGGAAACAGGTCAGTTACATTACAAAAACTTAAAATTGTTTGAAACATTGTTTGAAACCACAAAATCAGGGTAAAATATTGTTTGAGACATCACAAATCATTTCGGAAAGATAAATCACTGGGGATCTGAAATTATCCGGATTTCGCGCGCGGCGAAAGCGGTTGTCTTTCGCGGAGGGTTGGTGTCTGAGACCTCGCTTCATGGGAAGGAACAAAATGAGGAGTCGCCACGCGGTTTTGTATTTTGAGCCCAAACGTTGAGAAACGGCTTATTGTGAAAAGGTGTCGTTTTTATTGGTAGCAAAAACTTAGGAAAAGGCTTTGAAAATGTGGATCATTTTTATTGGTAGCAAAAACGAGTAAAAAGCTTTTTAGTACCAGAGATTGTTAGGTTCGGAGGTCACGTTACGTTTCGGGTAGAGTATTACGAGATCGCCCGAAACGCCTCGCATGACGAGTCTTTCTACCTTTCTCGAAATCGTGTGTGTGTGTGTGTGTGTTTTGAAATGGGGGCTTGAATGACAAGCTTAATCTTGGTTTGAATGACAAACGTTGATTATGTGACTTTTGAAAAGACGAGCCAATGACAAACGCTCTGCTTTGAAGTTGAAATGAGCGTTTGCGTGGCAAACGCGTCGACTTTGAAGTTGAAATGAGCGTTTGCGTGGCAAACGTCCGATTTTGAGTTTGAAATGAGCGTTATGCGTGGCAAACGTCGATTTTGAGTTTGAAATGAGCGTTGCGTGGCAAACGTCGACTTTGAGCCATACGAGTCATCCTTAACGATTTTTACGGGAAAATGCGTATTAAATGATTTTAAGTGTCAAATGGCGGCTTTGAAGCTCAAGATGAGCATTCGGAGGTCGAACGTCATTTCGCGCATTTTGAAAGAGAGTTCGACGGACGAACTCCGGTTTTGAACCGGGCATTACATTCGTTAGCCCATTTTTACTCAAAAATACGAAGGATTAAATGACATGCGATCAACGAATCGGCCTGCGACTTCCCACTTTGAAAACGTAAACCTACTATCACAATCCAAACGGATCGGACTTGTAAATGACAAGATTTAAAGCGGTGTCAACGGAATCAAACGACCCGGATTCGTAATGACGATCAACGAGGCCAAACGGCTCGGGACTGCAAAGGACGATCAACGAGGCCAAACGGCTTCTGGAATTGTAAATGACGATCAACGAGGCCAAACGGCTCGGAATTGTAAATGACGATCAACGAGGCCAAACGGCTCGGAATTGTAAATGACATGAAAATAAACGGAACTGGTCGAACGCCGTTTTAACTCGTGATTACTTCTCTTACTTTAAAGAGAAGAGGATCGAGGACTAAAACGTATCGGACCCCCAAGTTAGACTGAGGCGTCTACATTTTGATAACGACGTTCGAAACAGCTTATAGCGACCGGCGCGTAAACCGAGACGAACGGAAGATCTGGAGAGAGGGAGTTATACCTATGGCTGTGGTCGACTCCTTTGGCTCCTGGAGGTGTGTGACGGACACGGAGTGATTCGAAAGGTTGTTTCGAAGTCCGTAGTGGTGCGTATTTGATCGAAATACGAAGGTTTCACGCGAATCGAGACAAAACGGAGCTCCTGGGAGGGTGAAACCGCTTGGACCGTGGGGCGGTGATTTTGGTGTGTCAAATCCTCTTCGCCTTTCGACAAAGAACTTCTATTTATAAAGGTGAAAATTGCAGTAGGAGTCCGCCGACTGACCGAATTTAAATGTGAGCTTTGGGATTTTGGAAACTGGGGACACCGGCCAAACACACAGAAAGTGCACAAAGTGGAGTCCGGCCGGACTCGCTTGCAAACCAGGGGCATTTTGGTCTTTTCCCTTTCAAATTGATTGAGGGAGGGTGACTTTCGGATAAAAAGGTGGCATGGATGCCACGTGCCCTCGGGAGTTTTCAGAAAATGAGGTGGGATTTTGTCCCTATCTTTGTCCGTTTTTTAAAATAATTACCGAATCCTCTTAAATGTCCGAAACGCCTCAAAGTGCCGGAAAATGCATTTTTCATGGAAAGCCATACTTTTACGTGAGATGTCACGTAAGCAGTACGGTTCGACGTCGGGATGCACCTGGCAGTCCCTGGACGTGCCTCTGCACAAGAACGGGAGTTTAACGAGTTCCGGTTAACACCGGGAGCGGCGCTAACTTGATTTCTGCTTAACTTTCCGACGGATTTGACGATCCGGATTCGGGGTACTTACAGATCGCCGGGCGCTGGATGGAGCCTCATCTCTGGATCAAGACCGTCTCCAAGGAAGTAGGCATAATAAGCGCCGAAGTTCTTTCTGCCCTACGGGCCGAGACGGGCCACTGCGTCCTTCCCATCCTTCTCGCCATCTTCTCATGACGAGCAAGTCATCATTATCAAGGGAACGAGAGGATGGACCGAACGAGCCTCCGGTCATGCGACGGTCCCGCGCCCCGAGGCACTCGAGGTACTCCGAGGCCTTCCTCGTGGTACATTAAATCCGAGTCTCCCGGATCCGCAAGGATCCGCCTCACCAAATGCTTAGCCCCATCCTCAAGAAGCCTCGGCCTTCTCAAGAACGACCGAATATACTCATCACATCTCTTAAACCGCCAACCGCATCTAGTTTAGCATCACAAAGCAACTCCGATGGTCACCATCGCTCGAGACTCGACTCCCGAGCACTCGTAGCCGCACGTCGCCATCAACTTTGCTCCCCACGGCGCGTAGAAGCCGGTGGTCAAGATCCCTCCTTCCTTCTCCAAAGATGGCCTTGGCAACTTTCGTGGTCTCCACCTCCTTCAAAACTTCATTTTTCCGAGCCATCAGTGGACTCGTAGCAACGGTCGGGGCCGACATTATCTTCGCCCTTCGCTCTCGCCGCCAGCCTTCCTTAGCCCCAACAGATTGGATTAGCTGCTCGTTGTCATTTCGCTCGGCGTCAAGGCATGCCTTAAAATCTGTCGTCATGGCATCCATCATCGACGTCATCTGCAACAACAGGGTCATTATTATTACGAGTATAAAACGACGAGAGATGCATGAAGAGCGCAAGAGCGAATTACCTCAGTTTGGATCAGCCCGAAGCGAGCATGGTAGGTCTCAGGCTTGAACTTGGCCTCCCTCATCTGGCGGACGAGATCAACATCCCTGCCTCGTTTTGTCAAGGCCGCCCCCAAGATGAGAGGGGGACCACTTCTTTCCAAGTAAGGAATCCCTGTGACATATCCGAGGAACTTGGCGTACATTGGTTGCCATTTCCACGGCTCGTTTCTCGGTTAAGACTCCGTGAGGACGGCAGCTGGGATCTCATGGGAGTCGAGGGGTCGAAGGAGCTAATAGGGTCGTTGGCAGCTTTCTTGTTTTTCTCTCTCTCTCCTCCAGAACCAACGGGGTGATCTTTTCTCTTATTGGAGACATGGCTCCCCTCACCAACAATCTCAGGATTGGAGTCAGAGCTCCCAACGGTCTCAGGGCCAACATGCACACCCTCAAGAAAAACCAACCGGTTGGCCCCTTCAAAGACTACTTGTCCCAGCCTGGGCCCCATCACCCGTAGTCTTTTCCAGCTCGTCGACCACCACTTGACGACCCCCAGTGTTCAGCCCCAACTACGGGATCCCTTTCAATCAAGGGGATGGCACCGATCAGGTTGCATTCTCGGGCGCCGATCATTCCTCTTCGCCATGTTCTCCTGACGGTCGTAGATAGCGTTGGACGCCGCCCTGTCCTTCTTCGATTTGGTTCGACGTTGGCTCTGATTACTCCACTCATAATGTCGCATTCAATGTGGTCAATATCCCTTGCAGAAAGAACTGCCAAATAAAATGGAAAAAGGTTAAGTCATTCACGACGAGACAAAAGACAGACTATCAAAATTAATAGGCAAGTATTAAGAACCCAACCCCCAGTCATTTCAAGGTTGGCGCAATGTTCTTCAGGATGATCGAAGCGGGCACCGACACAGTTTATGCAATTTTCTTCCCAAGTCAAGTCGTCGTGAACGACCCAGACTGGGTATCGAGCATCCAGATTGATTTTCACCAAGGGATCGGGGCCTTTCGACGGCTTGGACATAATGCCGACCCTTATATATCTCCAGTGTGAAGCTTCTATGTCTTTCCACGACACCCAACCAAGACTCAGCAAATCATCAATCCTCTTTTTCAGCTCGTCGGCCCAAGGCGCCGGCCACACGTGCTCGTCTGCAACCATATCTTGACTCTCCGGGAAGGGAAATTGCCAACCTACCCTACTTTCAACGACGATCATGTGGCTATCCCAGCCATACACCTTGTTCTGAGTGTCCAAAAACAAGCCTTGTACGTTTCGGATAGAGGACACACTCACTACATATTTTCCTTTCAAGGTGGTTCGGGTCGTCCGATAGAACTGGCGAAAAACTTTATTACATGGCTCGTAGCCAAGAAATCTGCATACTACAATGAAGCAAGACAAGATCCTAACGGCGTTGCCACTTAGCTCCATGGGCACACAACCTGAATCCTCAAGGAACTCGTTGATAAAGGGATCTAGGGGCAACCTTAATCCAAGCTCGAACTGTTTGTAAAAGAAGGCAACTTTCTCTCAAGTAGTAGGAGGGCCCGTCTACGAGGCTCATATTCTCGGCCGTACTGAATACTCAAGCCCGTGATAACGCAGCGGTTGGACTCGAAAGAGTCTCGTAGGAGTCAATCATTAGCTTCTGACATCCGCCTCCCGAGCACGATTTCGGTGACGAGCCCATCTCCCTTCTCGAGCCCGCTCCAAAGCCTCGCTCGTTTCTCCCAGCCTCGTATACCGGGTATGAAAGGCATCAACTATTCCGAGTACGCCCCCAACACTTGTACGGGTCTCATTTTCTTCTTGGGCCGGTTGATTAGGGCGGCCGTCGTGATCCATGTCTACAAAACAAGGAGAAAGAGAAGGGGAATCAGTCCTAACATCCGTAGGCGACGACCTATCTAAGGGCAACCTAGATTCCCCCAAGACCAAATCCCTAAGTGAATCACGACGGGACAATGAGTAATGAGTTTGGATGTGAATTGGAAGTTCGTTCATAGATCTAAAGGGTGTCACCCGTGGGTCATTTTCTTCAAAATCCCCAAGGACCTCATCAGTGGGGAACCCTAACCTCTCGTTTTCAAAGTCAAATTTTACCAGAATAGAAGACACTCAATCAATGGGATTTCCCTCCAAATACCCCTAGCTCATTTATACACCCTTTGATTTAACCCAAAACCAAATTTAACTCCTCTCTCAAAGCTCACCGTTCTGGGTCCCATTAAACAAATTCTTAAACCCCAAGAAAAACCCAGAAAATGAAGAACAAACGAAGAAATTACTTCTGTACCGGGTCGGAAGATGTTTTTCGATGAGTTTCTGGCCGGCAAGTCAAAGAAATCCCTAATCCACGCTCGGGTTGCTCGTAGAGGCGGAGAAGCCGTAATCCTCAAATCGCCGAAAAGCTTAGGCACGGTCGGAGTTCTTGATGGTCTTAGCGAAAACACTCTTTGCTATTTGCTCTCAAAATCTAGGTTTCAAAAAGTTTGAAATGGAGGAGGGAGGAAGCTTTATACTGGGAAGATGAGGGTTTGTTCGGGAAATCCAAATGGCGAAATGATGGGAGCATTAAATATCCGCTGTGGTTTCCGAGGAAGAATGTCCCATCATGGGACGCGTGTCAATTAATGAAGGAATCCTGGCCATCCATGTCATCGATGCTGACGTCATCACAATTCAAATTTCAAAACTGACGGTCGTACGGATAACCCCAAGAAAGAGCGCGAACTCCTGGCCCGTCAAGACGACCCATGAGTTGGGGGCCACTGAACGGGATATTTCGTGATGGGCCGAGCTCAATAACTGTCTACGAGACTGAGGCCCGACAAGCCCAAAAATGGATCAAGACCCATGAAGCCCATCGAAGTTTGGGCCATGGCTCGTCGATACCATAGACGGCGGTCGTCGCCAATGAGCGACCAAGCCCGTCTAACGACGAGCCTTCCCTTCACAAGCCAGAATCCATTCCAGCGTAGAACGACGGTCGTCACCATTGAGCGATCTGACTCGCTCGTCCACTCGCTCATCAAGTCTTGATAAGGCGACGATCCTCCTGGACATACAGCTCCAGGTCGTCCCTTCACTTAGCTTCCTCAATAAGCTTGATTAATTAACTATATTGGGGTAAAGTCAGACCTGACACTGGGACATTCTGTGCGTGCAATCATGGAAGCAGTAATAATGCCAAAAGGCGTGCAGGTTGACTTTCCTTTATAAGCCAAACTACTTATCCATGTCAGACACAACAGTGTCCTTATTCAGGCGAAGCAATCACGGCATGACACGTGTTCGCCTAGGGAACCAAGATGATCCAACGGTTGGCAACAACCCAATTCAACGGTTCAGATGAAAACCCTAATACCACTTCATCCACTATAAATATGGGAACAAAATCATGGACTAAGGTAATGCATTTTCTGCATATTTACGTACACATACACTCTCCATACCATTATCACTATTTTCCAGTCCATACGCTGATTCTCACGTCGGAAGGGCTTGCCGAAAGACCCCCGACGCAGTTTCACGGTTGTTTTCTTGTGTTGTACAGATCCAGAGTCAGCTCAATCATTCGCTGGACACAATACCTGAGCCCAAACACATTCCTGCACCATCAAACTAATTTTTTTTTTCAAGTAAAGCAAAAACTTGTAAACAAGAAACTAACTACTCCCTCCGTCCCAGAAATGTCTATGTTTTACTAGTTTGTACATTATTTTATTTGTACAATGATAAAAATGCACTTAAGTGCGACAATTATTTTGTTACATATATAGTACAAGTAAAGCAATTTAATCAAAAACGTCTAACAAACGCTTGGGTGAAATGGTGAAGCACGATATTCGTTACAGGACTGATTCAGTCTCAAACATGAACAAACACTTTATCTACACTAACTGCAGATACAAGTTTGTATTTTTGTTTTTATTATCATTAAAATTGAAATAATTTTAAAATTGGATCAAAATTTAATCAAAACTAATTTTTGCACCCATTTTTAACATATTCATCTTCTTTTATTAATTTATGGCTCTGTGGAGCTAAGGGTAAGTTTGATGTCCGTACGGGGAGAGAGAGAGACATGCCATGTGGGAGTAATGCAATGATGAGACAATGAAACTGAACATGGTCACATGCTAAATATGAATATCATACTAAGTTGTTGGGATACCATTTCATGTTCTCAACCCTTCACAACAATTTTTTTTCTTTTCAAATTACAACATTTCAAATACAACCTTGGGGGTTCGAATCCCCAACTTTTCCGAAAAAAGCCAAGTGTCTATGCCATTGAAACAAAAGCTCATCGGCGGAGCTGCTCCTTTTAGGTTGTTATGTCACAAGACAAGATAAATAAATAATTGCATTTTTAAATTGATTTTTTTAAAATTATAACTTCTTCTTCTTTGTTAAAACACCTATTTATTGGTTTATAAGACCATGCACATCGGTGACTCTCCAAGTGAGAGTCACCCCAAAAAAAAAAAAAAAAAAAGAAAAAGCAAAGGAAAGTCACGAAATGCCATGACTTCGGGCAATCAGCCAACCGTCGGTTGACCCCGGTGGTGCAATTTCTATTTTTTTTGTTTTTTTTGATCTAATTATTTTGATTTTGTATTTATATAAATATATTTTTAAAATTAATATATTTTATATATTAATTTTATTTTTAAAAGGTTGGGTTGGGTTGGGTTGGGTCGAGGTCACTGATGGGAGTATAAATTATATAAGGTTGGGTTGGATTGGGTTGGGTGAGAGAAATTAATATTTTATTTGAGGTTGGGTTGGGTCAGGGTCACTGATGGGGATGGTCTAAAAGTATTTCTTTTAATAAAACTAGTACATATGCCCGTGTCCAAGGACACGGGTGTGTTTTTTTTTTTTTTTTCAAATTAATTTTTTTTTTTTAATTTTTTAAAAAAATAAAAAAATCAGTTACTTAATTAATTTAAGTAAACCCTCCTAAAGCCCACTCTTAGCCCAAACCCAAAGTTTTAGCACAAATTCAAAGTCTTAGCACAAATTAAGGACAAAATAGGAAACAGACTAAATAGTGAGGACAAAATAAGGAAAAACCCCTCCGAAACTGTTCATAAAACTGTTCACAGAGGGGTTTAATTTATACTATAGATATGTGAAATGTTATTTCAAGAAGTAAGAAGAAGATCAGGAAAGAAAAAAGAAGAGAAGAACAACAGGAAGGTAATGACCAGTCAAGAAATAAATATGAATCGTGTGCAGTATGGATAGTCTAAACAACAAAAAGATTATGTCAGTCAAGAAATGAATACGAGTCTGAACTGTACGGATAGTCCATTTGAAGCTATTCATAATTATAGTCTTTTCATCCCGCATCACCACCCAATTTGGTAGATAAAATAGATTAAAATTAATGAAATTAATAATGTCAAAAACGTTCGAATTAACCTAAATTTAGCGACATGTTGTATTGTAAATGTTTGAATAGCCTGAAAAAGAAGAACAAACACGTAAACTAGGCCGGGGCTTCGCCGACGAAGGCAATCCGGCGTGAGAGTAAGTATTCGTTTGATATAGAAAGCAAATCAATTGACAAAAGTTGAGTGTTAAAAGATGCATTACAAAATTGTGTGAATTATGACGTGTATTTATAGATGTAGGATATAGAGTCCATCGCTAGATAAGAAGGTGTGTGAGAGAAGGATTATAATCCTAGCTATATTATAATTTCTCACTATCCTTGTTGAAGTATGATTATATAAGCTCTCTGCACGTATGCCTAGAAGAATTTGGTTGACATATATAAATGCCGAGTAAGAGGTGGACAAGGGTAGGGAGACCCTTTCCCCTTGTCTAGATATTGACCAAGGAGGCTCTGGTCGTCATTCACTGAGGCCTTGATCGGCCTATATAGATGCCTTGACCGGCATATGAGAGTGTGTCTTGTCGACATTTCGCCAATTGTTGCCTTGGTCATTATGTTCGCCTTACTATGTATAGGTTGACGTGTGGAAAATGACGAGTATGCATGACGAGAATAGGTAGGGAAGTCCATTCCCTACGTCGTATTTGGGACTTGTATAAATTTTACTTTGAACCAAATCCATTAGGCCTTACTCGGTTTATTACCCATGATCATACTCGTTTATACAGTTAAGAAGTTTTTCTTTGACAAATTGTGCATATAAAACCATAGGGGGTTGGAATTTGGATCAAATATATTAGAAAGCAGAAATAAAAGTTGTTTTTTTTGGGTAACCAAATAAAAAAGTTGTTGATAATTAAAGCTATGTATTTCTACATTTTGTATTCTGGCTCTAAAGTTGTTGTACTAAAGGCAACTGAAAACATGTCTTCTTCTGCTCTTCTTTTTTCCATTCCTTTCTTCTTTTATTTCTTTAAATTTAATATTTGTAAACTTCAACAAAGAAAAAGAAGGGAATAAATGACAAGTTGAATAAGCAAACCACTTTTGGAATAGTTTAAACTTGGTGTTGCAATAGTTGACTTAATGGATTTTAATTTAAGAAAAAAATTACTACTTCCGTTCGAGTTTCGTCCTATCTGTGCATATTTTACTCGTTCGAGAGTATTAATTAGTTTCACTTTTGATAAAGGAAAATCTTTTATTATTATATTAATCTTATTTCACGTAAATTTTACTAATTTAATATGCTCTCAATACCTTTTTCACTCGGGATACTTTTCGATACTTTACAATATGCATACTTCACGCTTTCTTAAAAAAATATTTTTAAAGACTGTTGAACGGTATAAATTGAAATATGAACTTGGGCTAGTCAGGGCAAGGCCCAAGTGGATTGTGCCATAAACATAATCCTAAGTATGATGTACGAAGAAGGGAATGGGCTTCTCTACCTTCCTCGAACCAAGCTTTCTCGTCATTTCCCTAGGTCGACCTAGACTTAGTAGGCGAATGACCGAGTCTCAACGACGGGGTGATCTCCCTCCAAGTACGAGATGAGGTCCCTCAAAGTACGAGATGACCTCCCTCCAAGTATGAGATGAGGTCCCTCCAAGTACGAGATGACCTCCCTCCAAGTACGAGATGAGGTCCCTCCAAGTATGAGATGAGGTCTCTCCAAGTACGAGATGATCTCCCTCCGAGGACGAGGAGACCTCCCTCCAAGGACGAGGAGACCTCCCTTGACGACGGGGAGACCTCCCTCCGAGGACGAGGTGAACTCCCTTGACGACGAGGACGAGGTGCCTACCTCGGCCTTGATGTTGTCTTGACGGGCGCCATTTATTTCTCTTTCCCTCCCCGACTCATCACGGACCTAGATGGCCATGAATGAAGAGGAGAGGAATATTTGCATCTCGGCATATCTTCATATAACGAGGAAAGGAATTCATGCATCTCGGCATATCTTCATATGACGATGAAAGGAATTCATTCATCTCGGCCTATCTCCATATGACGAGATAAGGAATTTGTGCACCTCGGCTTTCCGGCAGAGCAGATCTTGTAATCCTATTTCAACAAGGATTAAGCAATTATAATCCAATCAGGATTGTACCCTCCTATATCAATTCAAGTCAAACAAGGACTCCTTAATAGATATAATTCTCCTAGGATTATATCTTATCTCTTTACAGTCCAAGTTCAAAATGGATTCTACCTATCCATCACTATAAAATACAAGCCATTATTTCCATATTTTGGTACGTTATCTCTTTGACTCCGAAACTCTATCAATTTGATTTCTCAATATACAAATCGTGAACTTACTCTCACGCCGGAGGGCCTTCGCCGGAAAAGCCCCGACTTAGTTTACGTTTTTTATCTTATTTTCAGGTTATTCAATCGCTGGAGTACAACCGACTGCTCGAATTTGGGATGATTCAACTTTTTGACATCATCAACTGTCTTTCTCCATGAAAAATAAAATAAAATCATATGTCTGTTTAATTATGGTCACTCATTCATAACAATGCTTACAAAAAATATCAGGCATTTAATCCTGTTTCTAATTTGGGAAAAGAAAATTTAAAATATAGTTAATTGTAATTATATTTACTTGAATTTCTGCAATTCTTCCTCAACTAAATAAGCAAACAAATGAATAAATAAAACCTTAAAAAACAAATTAATAGGAGTAGTAACAAGTAGCATCAATCAATCAGAGAAATTATGTTCTAGTCTCTTAGGATACCCAAAAAAGAAATACAGTAAAGAAAAGAAATGGGCTCCTCCAAATTCATCACCATTATTATGTCTTCAATCTCAAGGAAACCAAACAGCTATGATCTCATCTTCTTCATCTCTATGTCATCTTCTCTCTGATTCCCTTTACAGCCCATGTCCATTTTTGTTCCTGAGACTCCAGGTTCCTCTCTCTCTCTCTCTCACACACACACACACACACACACACACACAGTTTCTCCTTTTCTTTTCTGGGTATGCATAATTGAGGCTCAAAATTCTACTTACATTGTGAAATTTGTCATTTTTTCTACTTGGGTAATTGTAAAGATTGAATCTTTATGTTGGATCTGGGTCATTTCAGGTCTTTCCTGATCTGGGGTTTCTTGATTTAGTCTACTTTTTGCTTTTGCTTTACTTTTGTTTCTAATTTGTATTCCAGATCTGTATTCTCTGTACACTTTGCTGGTGAATGTGTGTGTGAGTGCTTATAGATATGAATCATTGTTTGTGGGATCCTGATCTACCTGTCCATGTTTGTAGCAATTTGGGCAAGTTTTACTTGTGTTGCTTACTTGAGACATTAGCCTTTCTTGAATGTTTTCTTGGTTTTTTTTCTCCACTGAATGTCAGATCAGGGTCAATGTTGATTTTATAGACTTGTGAGGGACATAATGGATGGCTATCCACAAATATAGAACTTTGTGATGTGTAATTGTATGTGTTTGTCTGTGTGCATACATATATGATATATGTAATCACTTTTTCTTAGGAGTAGAGAAAGGTGCTCTAATCTCATTATAAGAATTCTAGATTTCTCCATTGTGTTTCCTGGATCTGCTTTCTTGAATAATACCATTGAAAACAGTGGAATTCTTCTCTTTGTGTTGATTTTGATCTCAACTGCACTTACAAATTTTGGTGGATTTCTTTTGTCTCTGTTGTTTTAAGACATGCTCCCTCCGTCTCAGAATGAATGTCAAAAAAATAAATAAATCAAATTTGAGGCTTGATCAAGAACAAATTTGAAATTTTGGGACGGGGGTAGTACCTTTTGTTCTTAGTTTGAGTATTAACATTGATGGTAGGCTCCCTTGGTTTTGTTTTTCACCCTATTCCAAGGCTTTTCAAATATTGATTATGTTATTCTTATTTGCTTAGGTTTGCAATTGGCTACAAATTCAACAATCCCAACAATGCTTAAGCAGATTCTAGCGAAACTTCCTCGTAAATCATCAAAACCAAATCCAGTAGATTCTGCTGGGAGTAGTTCCAGCAACAATTCTCCAGATGTGGGCAATGGCTTCCAATTCACCACGACTTGTAATGTCATTTCAAGTCGATTAAATGTTGTCAAAAGGATGTCTTCTTCAATTTTCCCAGCTAGCATCGGATCTAATGTTGAAATAATCGAGCCTCATATTTCATTTAAAGATGTCCCAAATTCAGATCGCCAAAATCTTCTGGTCAGTAAATTGAACTTTTGTTGTTCAATATACAATTTTAATGATTCAGACAAGAACTCAGCTGAAAAAGATATTAAGCGCCAAATATTAGTAGAAATTCTCGATTTTCTTTCATTGGAGTCTCCAAAATTTAATGAATCAACCATTTCTGCCATGTGTAAAATGTGCGGAAGTAACCTGTTTAGGGATTTTCCTCCCAAGTATTCTTCTCACACATCCCGTGGAGAAACTGAAGATGAAGAACCCTTGTTTGATCCGGCTTGGTCACATTTGCAGCTCGTTTACGAAATACTTCTTCGATTTCTAAGTCACAATTCTCTTGATTCAAAAGTGGGAAAGCAATATATTGACCACTCGTTTATATTGCGACTATTAAACCTATTTGACTCAGAGGATCCAAGAGAAAGAGATTGCTTGAAGTCAATCCTTCATAGGGTGTATGGAAAGTTCATGGTTCACAGACCCTTTATTCGAATGGCTGTGAGCAATATCGTCTTTAGGTTTGTTTTCGAAACAGAACGGCATAACGGGATTGCAGAGTTGTTGGAGATTTTCGGGAGTGTGATTAGTGGGTTCGCGTTACCTTTGAAGAAGGAGCATAAGATGTTTTTGTTAAGGGTTTTGATTCCTTTGCATAAACCGAAATCTGTGGGGATTTATCATCACCAGTTAACGTACTGTATTGTACAGTTTATAGAGAAAGAGCCTAGGTTGGGAAGCTCGGTGATAAAAGGGCTTTTGAAGTATTGGCCCGTAACAAGTAGCCAGAAGGAGTTGATGTTCTTGAGTGAATTGGAAGAGCTCTTAGAAATGATTAACATGGAAGAGTTCGAGAAAATTATGATCCCATTGTTTAGGCGCATCGGATGCTGCCTCAACAGCTCCCATTTCCAGGTAATCCCTCACTCTCTCCTCCATACACACACAACAATCAACCTACATATGCAACGTACTTTTTTTTATAGGTATATATAACACAATATACTCGTCGGTTTTTTGTATCCGTTATCAAAAAATGCAACATACTACTTGCGACGTAAAAATCTAACAGGGCGCGGACATGGCACTGTCACATCAGAGCCATGCCAAATCCTCGCCAGCACCATATCGGCATTGACTTTGAATTTGATGATGTGGTGCCAACATGTCAGTGCCATGCCAACAGTCCCCTTAGCTTTTTGACGCCGCTAGTTAAAAACTAATTACGCCGCATTATTTGATAACTGATGCAAAAGTACGTTGCATTATTTGTAATTTTGGTTGTAGTACGTTGCATAAGGCACTAATTATCTCTTCCAAACTCGCCATGCACTCGTACGAAACTGCTTGAATTTGATGATGAATTCTTGTTTGATCGGTTGTAGGTGGCAGAACGAGCTCACTTCTTATGGAACAACGATCATATACTTTACCTTATCATGCACAACCGCCAGGTGATTATGCCTATCGTCTTCCCATCTTTAGAACGGAACACGCGAAACCACTGGAACCGAGCAGTGCTCAACCTAACTCAAAATGTGATAAAAATGTTCTGTGAAGTAGATGAGGAACTAGTAGTTGCATGTCGGAGCAGATTTGAGGAAGAAAGCTCAAAGTCGAGTGCAGTAGCTGAGAGACGGAGACTCACATGGGAGCAGCTTGAAAGCTCAGCTAGGGTTCAACCTATAGTTGGAAATATGTCGGTGGGTATGGAAGAAGTGACCCCCACCTGCATAGTTGCTTGCTAATTTATAGATATGGTCTTGAATTTGTATGATATTTGGTTGGAATGAAGTGTTGTATTTGTAAACTTGATGTTGATGAGTCTGTGTTAAGTGTTGCTGCCTCTGCAATTTCTCCTTCTGGTTTTTTTGAATGGATAGAGAGAGATTGTTACAATTAGATTCTTGAAGAAGATGTTGTGATCATATTTACTGGTTGTTTACCTCAAGTCTGGCCATATATGTGTGTGTGTGTGTGTGTGAGAGAGAGAGAGAGAGAGAGAGAGAGAGAGAGAGAGAACAGGAATTCAATTTGTCATGATGATGAGAAGCTTATTGATTGATTTTAGAATATGATTCCTTCCTAAACATATTGAAACAAAAGATGATATTCTTTACATGAATGAAAAAGCATGAGAACTGTCACAAAGCACATATTGTTTCCACATACTCCACATTGCAGTTTAGACAAGTCGATGTTGATTTTCCGTAACCGAATTCGGACGAACCACAACTAATAATTGTTGGGGTGACTCACAATTGTTGACAATAGGAGGATGGCTGTTCTTGGTCCGAGGCGGGCGCCCCACCTGGAATGAGGCGGGCGCATGGTTGGCTGAAACGGGTGGCCTGGTTGCTGGACTTGAGGCGGCCGCATGGCCTGGTTGTTGGCGTGCGCCTCGGCTGCCGAAGGGTGACATGGTTTTGGCCAAATTCCAGGCGGGCGCCTGGGCTACTTGAGGCGGGCGCCTCGCGTCGACTTGCTGACGGGCTGGGCTTGGTCTAGGATTCCGACGGGTGTTTGCTTTGTGTCATATAAATAATACCTTTTGTCATTGTTCCGTCTAAGCCTTGAGAGAGAGAGATTGAGAGAAACAAGCTTGTTTATTTTACTATTGTGAGAGATTGTGAGATTGTGTGAAAGGTTTTCACCTTGATTCTCCTTGTACTCTTCTTGATTATAGTGAATTGATTCTCCGTCGCCCGTGGATGTAGCCAAGTTGGTGAACCACGTAAATCTCTTGTGTTCATCTGTTTTTCAATTTTGTTTCGTTCTTGCTATTATTGTTATTTTGTGCTTGCATCTTTATCAACCTAGCAATTGTGTTTGGACCCAAAATCCTAACAATTGGTATCAGAGCTCCGGTTTGTGGATCTTGTATTGCTTATTGATAACGATGTCTAGGAAGTACGAAATTGAGAAGTTTAATCGCAAGATTAACTTTGGGCTATGGCAAGTAAAGATGCGAGCAATCTTGGTGGGTAAAAGTTGTGTCAAGGCTTTGCTTGGGAAGGCAAAGAAACTGCAAAACTTGACGGATGCACAGTTTGACGACATGGACGAGAAGGCTTTATCTCTCTTACAATTGAGCCTTAAAGATGAGGTATTGAGAGAGGTTGTGGAAGAGAAGACTGCGGCAGGGCTTTGGCTTAGGCTTGAGCAATTGTACATGACTAAGAGTGTTAGTAACAGGTTGCTACTATTGAAGAAACTCTAGGAGTGTAAACTCAAATCGGGTGAGTCCTTGGAGAAACATCTTGATGAGTTTGATGGCCTGGTCATGGACTTGAAGAATGTCGATGTCGTGATTGATGATGAGCAATTGGCGGTAAAATTGCTTTGTTCTCTACCTTCGGAATACATGCACTTTCGCGAGACAGTTTTGTATGGCAAGAAAGAGATTGCTTTGGAAGAGATCAAGACCGCTTTATTAAGTCGTGAGGTTATTGAGACGCACTTGACTTCCCCAAGTGTTGAATCTCAAGGTGATGGTTTAATTGCTAAAGGTGGTAAGAAGGCAGGGAAGGGATCGAATTCAAGAAATTCGGGTCAGTCAAGTTCAAGGTTTAAAGATGTGATATGTCATGGTTGCAAGGAGAAGGGACACATTAGAAGGTTTTGTCCAAGCCAGACGGGATCTGGCAACCGTGAAGACAAAGGGTGAAGCTGGAGTGGTGCTTGAAAACACTAGTGATGACAGTGAATGTGATGTGCTTACTGCTTGTGATCCGGGTACCGAAATTCGTGATAGTTGGATTTTGGATTCGGGTTGTTCTTATCATATTAGTCCCAATCGGGCATGGTTTTGTTCATATAAGGCTGCTGGTGGAGTAGTTTTGTTGGGGAATAATACTGCATGTAAGGTTGTTGGTATTGAGGCTATTAAGGTTAAGATGTTTGATGGAGTAGTGCGGGAATTGCAGAATGTCAGATATGTTCCTGAACTGAAGAAGAACTTGATTTCTCTAGGCACCTTGGATAGCCTTGGGTATAGTTTATCCATTGCGAATGGCGAATTATCGGCTATTAAAGGTAACTTGGTGGCATTGAAGGGAAAGAAGGTGGGGACATTGTATAAGCTTCTTGGGTCTACGGTTGTTGGTGATGTATCTATTGCAACGGGGTCAACGATTGAGGCGGAGGTTACTCAACCATGGGACATGACATTGGGTCACATTGGCTTGAAGGGATTGAAAGAACTCTCTGGAGTGAGTGGTTTTCGGTTATGGAATCCTATTGCGTCTAAGTTCCTGATTGGTAGAGATGTTGCTCTACGTCTCCAAGAGAAGAACTGTTCTGCAGAACGGGTATACAAACAGGTGGAGTTAGTTGGAGATAACTCAAAAGGGGTGGAACGTGACTTGGATGCTGTTGATTTGTCTGATATAGTGACTCCGACTGATGCTCCAGTTCAGAAGGAGGAGACCAACAAGCAGGTGGAGACTATCATTGATCTTGGTAGGGGAAGAAGGAATGATAGTACTTCTGTTCGATATGGCTTTGAGAAGATGGTTGCTTATGTCTTGTCCGCTGCGAAATCTGTTTATGTGCATGAAGCAGTCTTCTACAAGGAAGTTATGTTGTGTGTTGTTTCTGCAAGGTTGTTGGTTACTATGGAAGATCGGACATGGGAATTTGATAGACCTCCACCAAAGAAGGAATTAGTGAGCCGCAAGTGGGTCTACAAATTCAAAGGAGACTACAATGGAGTAATTTCACCGATAGTAATACACACATGTATTTACGCCTTGTTGAGCATTGCGGCGATGCTAGATCTATTGCTTGAGGTGGAGATCTACATGCGCCGTCCTGAAGGGTTTGTTGTCGAGGGTAAGGATCATGTTTGCCTGTTAGAGAGGTCCGTGTTTGATTTGGAGCAGTCAACTCGACAGTGGTATAAAAGGTTCGACACTTTTATTGTTACCCATGGTTTTGCTAGGAGTAAATTGGATGATTGTGGTTACTTGATGGGTTGTAGTGTTGGCACATTGATTTATCTTGTTCATGTCGATGTCATTCTTGTGGCTGCGATAGATATAAATGATGCCTGCCGGGTGAAATGGTTATATTCTTTAGATAGTCCCAAGTCTAAAGATGATGTGTCACGGGTTCCGTATTCAAATGCTTGTGTGTGCATTGTGTATGGCAAGAACAGTGATGGTTGTATTGGGTATGTTATAATTATAACGGAGGCGGTCATGTTGACAAGCCGGGTTCGAAGGTTTCGATTGCTAAGTTCAAGAAGTTCTTGGACTTAGTGGGTGTTACTAGAAATTGATGCCCTTCGGGGCGTGGCGACGGAGATAGAGATGTTCTCTTGAAGATAGCTTGTTTCGGGATTGTTCGTCAAGGTGGAGAATTGTTGGGGTGACTCACAATTGTTGACAAAAGGAGGATGGCTGTTCTTGATCCGAGGCGGGCGCCCCACCTGGAATGAGGCGGGCGCATGGTTGGCTGAAAAGGGTGGCCTGGTTGCTGGACTTGAGGCGGCCGCATGGCCTGGTTGTTGGCGTGCACCTCGGCTGCCGAAGGGTGACATGGTTTTGGCCAAATTCCAGGCGGGCGCCTCGCGTCTACTTGCTGACGGGCTGGGCTTGGTCTAGGGTTCCGACGGGTGTTTGCTTTGTGTCATATAAATAATACCTTTTGTCATTGTTCCGTCTAAGCCTTGAGAGAGAGAGATTGAGAGAAACAAGCTTGTTTATTTTACTATTGTGAGAGATTGTGAGATTGTGTGAAAGGTTTTCACCTTGATTCTCCTTGTACTCTTCTTGATTATAGTGAATTGATTCTCCGTCGCCCGTGGATGTAGCCAAATTGGTGAACCACGTAAATCTCTTGTGTTCATCTGTTTTTCAATTTTGTTTCGTTCTTGCTATTATTGTTATTTTGTGCTTGCATCTTTATCAACCTAGCAATTGTGTTTGGACCCAAAATCCTAACAATAATAATACAATATTAATATTTCTTTAGCAGCAGTACTTACAATACAATAGAAACAGTACACATCTTAATAATGCACACTAATGTGCTCTAACACAATGAGCCACACACTCTTACTCTTGTTCTAAATTCACATAACCCAAAACAGAGCACTGCCCCTATTATAATAGCACAAGGTCGGTAATTGGTTATTACAAATTTTTCTATACGAGGTAGCTGACTACCAAATTGGTAGTCAGTGAGAAGCTTCTAGAGCGTTGGGCTCAAATGGAACCTTCAGGAATGGAACACATGGAATGGAGATATTGAGATTTCTCCGGATAGTTCCCAATCGTTGATTTTCCGGAACCATCTAGAAAGAGGCGGTGGTGATCTCTAACACTCCCCCTCAACACCGGCTCTTTCTTCTTGAACTTCACAAATTATTTTCTTTGAAGAGCTTCTGTCTCGAGTTGTTCTTCCATGTCACAATATGACTCTTTATGTGACTCGGTTAACAACTCCACAATAAAGAACAACTATCTTGTTGTCACGTTGCCTTGGCCAAATGACCTCCTCGACTTTGCATCTCGTCTTTGTACTTTTTGCCATCTCGAACGAGCTTAAGCTAAATGCTTCAAGACTTGATGAGAGCTTTAATGTCTCAGATATACCCTTCTCAAATGTCGAGTCTTCTTGATATTGCTCCCCCTTAATCTCTGACTTCTCCTTATTCAATAGCTTTGGAGTATCCAAATGTGCATCTGTGACCTCGACTTTAACCAAGCTTGTTAACGCTTTAGATGTGTCATAGTCATCTAGACTATCCTCACATCCAATGTTGATCTTGGCAGCTACATCTTCAAACCAACTACCTTCATCGAAGTCAAATTCGTCATCACTTTCCATGCCATCAGTCCAATTATCCTCGATAACTAGATAGCCATGGTCTTCAAACCATTCTTCTTCTTCTGGGTCATTTTCATGAAGCCTTACATATGCGAAGGAAGCTTCCATGTCCCTTTTTTCTTCAATATCATAGGGATCTTGATTGGTGACAACATTTCCTTCGACAAACTTATTTCTGAACGGATAATCTTTTAGGAAATGCCCTTTACGACCGCAGTTGTAACATTCATTGGTTCGTCTCCACTCATCAAGTCGAGAATCATCTTCATTTTTTCGGTTTCGCTTCCTTTGCGTGAGAGCATCCTTTGTACCTCGAACCTTCATGCTCGTCTTGGATCTCATCCTTCTTTTTCCATCTCGCAGCAACACGTCCTTGTTGCCTTTCGCGACCTCGGTGGCTAAAGAGTGCTTCCTCTGAATCCATTGGTTTTAGCGTTGAAGGCCTAGATGTATGTTTGTCTAGCGTTTCTTAGCTGGCCACCAAACTCTCTAACTCTAAAAGAGATGGTTGTGTGGCCCAACTACGAATTGCCGTAACTAACCCCTTAAACTCGGGTGTCAACCTGTGAATGATTATTTTTTTCATTCGTTGCTCGTTAATTTTTGAGTCCACATCTAACTTCGAGATTTCATGGCATAAGTATTTAACTTTGTGAAAGTACTGACTTACGGTTAGATCCTTTTGCATAGTTGAAAATATCTCATTCTCAAGCATCTGGAGACGATCCTCGTTAGTCCTTAAATATAATGCCACAGAGGTGTCCCATATCTCCTTTGGGGTTTCCGCATCTTCGACATGTTCCAGCAGTTCCTCCTCAACACTAATCTTTAACGCGTACATAGCCTTCCCGGCTTTGGCTTCCCATTTGCGAAATGCTTGAGCGTCCTCCTTTTCTGGTGGCGTGGTCTCGCTACCACCCACAATGTTCCACAACTCTTGTCCTTGTAAGTACGACTGATTATACGTTCGCCAATAATTGTAATTGCCATTGTTGAGTCTCCTGACTCCACTAAATGCGCTTGTCGGATTCACCATTGTGACTTGGTACTGCCTCTGTGCATGTCACCAAGTAAGCATGGTCTCCCACCACGAGCTTCACAGTCTCCTACTGTACACCTGCAACGATCCCGAACAATGCCTCAGCAGCAGCAACGGTTCCCACGATCCCGGATCGTACCGCTCTGATACCAATTGTTGATTTTCCGTACCCGAATTGGCAAAACACAAGTAATAATAATACAATATTATTATTATTTTAGCAGTACTTACAATACAATAGACACATTACAACTCTTAATGTACACTAATGTGCTCTAACACAACACAAGGAGTCACACACTCTTGACTCTTGTTCTTGACCCTCACAAATTCACCCAACCCAAAACAGAGCACTACCCCTATTTATAGTAGCACAAGGTCGATAAGTGCTTATTCCAGATTTTTCTAGCCGAGGTAGCTGACTACCAATTGGTAGTCAGTGAGTAGCTTCTAGAGCGTTGGGGTCAAATGGAACCTTCAGGAATGGAACACTGGGAACGGAGATATTGAGATTTCTAAGGATAGTTCCCAATCGATGATTTTTCGGAACCATCTAGAAAGAGGCGGTGGTGATCTCTAACAGGAAAATATGGGTTATTATGTTAAGGCCGGTCCGGGGGACTACTCCGGCAAGTAGGCAACATTCTGAGTGCTCCGGCGACCTTCCAAGTACTCTGGCAGCCTTCCAACTGCTGATTGCCCTCCCTCTGAGACACCACTAAACCACCAATATTTCAAACATTTATTTGCATGATCTTGTGTACTAAAAGTAACCTTACACCCACCCTATGCTGATCGGAGATTCAGACAGAAATTGACCATCAGAAATTCAGAATCATTCCTTGGCTTATGCGCCATAACGGCAGGCAAGTTTGGTGCATGAAGAGAAAATGGCACAAATCATTAGCAATTTAAGCTTGATGGCTTACACAGACTCAACCAATATCACAAACCTTACATAATTATAGTGAAGAAAAATAACATATAATAAGAAATTGGTCTAACGTACCTACTGATCCTCCTTAAGGCTTCCAAACGATTTAACAAAGGCAACAGTAGTAACCTTCTCCCATCGGCATGAACAGGAAAACATCTCTTGAGCTTTCTAGGCCTATCAACCATGATTTGCTCGTAATACAATAGCTATATCGCATAATAACAAGCAACACATTAAAAAAACTATTAAGCTTTTGTAGGAATTCAATTTAGGATTTTTTTCAAAACTTGTGTTTTTCATTGATCAACCTTTGAATATATAGGCTACAAAATAAAAGGAACAAAATAAAAGGAAAGAGAGACCTACCAAAAATCAAATCCTAAGCCTAAAATAAACGTAATTAAAATAGGAAACTAGTCAGACGACATTGGGAGCGGACGCTCCCCCTCCTTGGGAGCGGACGCTCCCTGATTCCAGCAGGTTTGGTTCGGCAGCTTCACACCCTCCCTCAAGTTGAGCATGGGGATTATGAATGCCCAACTTGCTAACAAGTAAATCAAACTGCTGCTTTTCAAGTGCTTTAGTGAAAATGTCCGTCATCTGTGTTTTGGTTGGAACATAGGAAGGAGTGACAAGGCCATCAGCAATGGCATCACGAATAAAGTGACAATCTATTTCAATGTGCTTTGTTCGTTCATGAAACACAGGATTCTTAGCAATGTCAAGAGCCGGCTGGCTATCACAAAAGATATTAATCGCCTTGGGATGATGAACACCCAAGCTTAATAGTAATCCCTTCAACCATTTTAATTCACAAGTAAGGGCCGCCATAGAGCGGTATTCGGCCTCGGCAGACGAACGAGACACAGTGGTTTGTTTCTTCGTCTTCCAAGATATAGGTGAATGACCAAGAAACACAAGCCATCCAGAAAGAGAACGTCGAGTAATAGGGCAAGCGGCCCAATCCAAATCATACCATCCTTGTAGCGTGAGCTCACTATCAGCACGAAGAAGAATACCCTAACCAGGTGTGCTTTTGAGATAACGAACAACTCGCAATGCTGCATCCCAATGATCCTTGCGAGGTTCATTCATAAATTGCGACAGAATATGGACCGAATATGCCAAATCAGGACGGGTGACTGCTAAGTAAATGAGACGACCAACCAATCGTCTATAACGTTCTGGATCATCCAGAAGATCACCAGTGGCAAGACCAAGTTTGTGATTCAGTTCAATAGGAAAGCCAGATGGCTTTGCACCCAATAGCCCAACCTCCGATATAATGTCCAAAGTATACTTGCGTTGGCACAGAAAAAGACCAGAGGATCTACGAGCAACTTCAATGCCCAAGAAATACTTCAAGGAGCCAAGGTCCTTCATCTTGAAACGTTCACTCAGATACTTTTTGAAGACTGTAAGGCAGCGGAATCGTTCTCAGCTATAATAAGATCGTCAACATACACAAGTATATTCTTATGAATCGTACCTTTTTGTGAAAGTGAACAGGGAATAGTCAGAATAAGACTGCAAGAATCCATAGTGCTTCAAGAAAGCCACAAGCTTCGCGAACCAACAACGCGGGGCCTGTTTTAGGCCATAAAGAGATTTTCGAAGGCGACAAACCATATTAGGCTGATTGGAATGAAAGCCCGGAGGAGGTTTCATGTAGAGCTCTTCCTGAAGATCACCATACAGGAAAGCGTTATGCACATCCATTTGATGCAGTTCCCAATTCTTCGAGGCAGCAATGGCAAGAAAGGCTCGAACGGTGACCATTTTGGCCACAGGAGCAAAAGTTTCCGTGTAATCAATCCCTTATTTCTGATGATTACCAGGACCACCAATCGAGATTTAAGTCATTCAACAGTACCATCAGACTTATACTTAATCCGATAAACCCACTGGCTACCCAGAGCACGCTTACCATGCGGTAGAGGGACCATAGTCCATGTGCCATTATCTTCCAAGGCACGAATTTTAGCCTGCATACATTCCTTCCATCCATCTTGTGACATTGCCTCACGAAAAGTCCTAGGCTCTTTAGCCATGGTAATAGCTGCAAGAAAGTTACGATATTTCACAGAAAAACTGTCACAATTTATATAGTGAGCTATAGGATAAGGAGTACCTGAGGAGCCGACTGGAGTGGAGTGCTCGGGGGATGGACTAGCAAGAGTGATAGTAGCAGCAATGTAGTCCCGAAAAAGAACGGAGGGTACTTTCGTACGCATGCCCCTCCCTAAAGCATCTTGCTCAGATGGAGATGTGTATCGTAGAAGAAGATGAGACCTCTGTAGAGGTAATATCCGTAGAGGCAATATCTGCAGAAACTGCAGTAACAGGTTTAGGTACATCCGCAGGAGCCACTGTTAAAGGTTCAGAGACAATATCTTCCATATCCGGATAATCAATAAAGGCAAAATCAGCCTCTTGGTTAAGAATCTCCACTGAATCTGGGGTATGAGGCACAATTGATAAGTTACTGTAAGGAAGATGGTCTCAAAGAACTTCATATCCCGGGAGACAAAAAATTTTTTTGTCTCTAGATCAAATAACTTCCACCCCTTTTTGCCTAGAGGATAGCCTACAAAGATACATTTTCGGCTACGACAGGAAAATTTATCTCCCTTGGCCTTCTGATTATGTGCATAACACAAAGAACCAAAGACACGAAGGGAATCAAAGAAAGGCAGTTTTCCGAACAAAATCTCATAGGGAGTCTTATTACCTAAGAGGGGTGTAGGAGTCCAGTTAATCAAATGAACAACAGTGAGAACTGCTTCACCCCAAAAGAAAATAGGTAAATGATCCTGAAATCGAAGCGCTCTAGCAACATTTAGAATATGACGATGCTTCCGCTCGACTCTACCATTTTGTTGTGGGGTACCAACACAAGATGTTTGGAAAGTAATGCCGGAGGAAAAGAAATAATCAAGCATGCAATTAAATTCGATACCATTATCTGATTGGACGACATTAATCTTTTGAGAAAACTGACATTCTACCATGGCAATGAAAGCCATAAACATACGAAAGACTTCTATTTTATCAACCAATAAATAGACCCAGACAGCTTGGGAAAAATCATCCACCAAAGTTAAAAAGTATCGTGCACCACAAAAAGAAGAATGAGTGTATGCACCCCATAAATCACAATGAACCTTCTCAAAAATTCTAGTGGACTTATGATCACTAACAGGAAAGCTATCTCTAGACTGTTTAGCCCGAAAACAAGTATCACAAGGTTTAGGTAAATTGCCAGAATTACGACTAACCGCGGGAAGAAGCTTTACCACATTCTCGGAGGGGTGCCCCAAGCGATTATGCCACAGTTCCAACAAAGAAGGCGATCCAGTAACTGAAGCACAAAATTGCTGAAGATGTACCGCGAAGGTAGTAGAGTCCATCCCTCCTAACACCCACTCCAATCAGGTTCCTCGACCGGTCCTGTATAGCACACATAGATGAGTTAAATTGGACAGTGTAGTGAATATCATCAGAAAGTTGAGAAACTGAAATTAAGTTGCAGCTTAAGTTTGGAATAAATAGAATGTGAGAGAGGGTAATGGTGTCCGTCAGACGAACGGATCCCGTTGTATGAGCCAACACAGAAGACCCATTAGGTAAACCAACTGGACATGCAGGTATAGTCCGAGAATTAAGGAGACACGAGGCATTTCCAGTTACATGATTTGAAGCACCTGTATCAATAATCCACGCAGTTGCATCAAACTTACCATAGAGGCGATTATTTGAGATTTTAGAATTATCGACAAGGCTTGCCAAAGCCTGCCATCGCTCAGCTGTGAACGATGAAGATGAAGCAGCAGAAGGAGTAATAAAATCGTCTGGCCTATCCTGAGGACCTAGGTAAAAGGGAGAATTAGCATCGTTCCCCGCCATGGATTTAGACTTGTGTATGATGCCGCTCTGATACCATGTAGGAATTCAATTTAGGATTTTCCCAAAACTTGTGTTTTTCATTGATCAACCTTTGAATATATAGGTTACAAAATAAAAGGAAAGAGAGACCTACCAAAAATCAAGTCCTAGGCCTAAAATAAACGTAATTGAAATAGGAAACTAGTCAGACGACACTGGGAGCGGACGCTCCCAATTTACAGAAACTATGGACGGTATTTGATTTCTTGGGAGCGGATGCTCCCCCTCCTTGGGAGCGGATGCTCCCCGATTCCAACAGGTTTGGTTCGGCAGCTTCACAACTTTAAAAAATATAGCCAAAAATTCTCAACCATCAAAGATCGAAATAAACTGACGATATCAAGTGCGAGTTTGACTATTGTGTAGTTCTATTGTACCTTTACTGTGTAGTTCGATTGTACCTTGAATCCGTAGATCCCAATATTCATTAATTAGTTGCATATCCCATCAATTGCCAACTTTATAATCAAAATTTTGTAAGTATTTATAATAAAAAATGTGTAGGATGTTTTCGCAACACAAATAACTCAACTAACAATTTTTCATAACCAAAATCCAGTTCTTCTTCTTCTTTTTTTTTTTTAACTTCATAACGCCATAACTTTTGGGATCTTACTAAAATGAATGACTGGCTTTATATGAACCTAATACCTAGATCACAACACATACAATAAGCACCGTTAGAAACCAAGACGGGGTTGATTCTAGCTCAAACCCTCGGGTGTGAGAGTAAGACCTTTAATGGTTTGATAACTGATATATAAAAGACTTATAATGTCTTGGTGTGTTTGTGTGCTAGGGCTAGACAATGTGACTTACCTTGCCTTAGAGGACAAGTGAGAGTATTTATATGAAAGAGGGAGAACGGTTGAATGGATCTCAGCTCTTGAAAATATTGGTCTTGACCTTAGACACGTGTCCATACCTGGTTGAACAGTACAGTAAAACACAAAAATACTATAGAGGGATGTCTCTGATTGTACAATGAGATGGGTGGCAGGCGACATTTGGTGCGGTGCCTCAACGCGCGTGATAGACGCCTAAACCTCCATTTAATTCGATAGTGACAAGCCTGCCATAGTGCCAGCTGGTGTCAGAGCTTGTACGAAATCGGGTCCCCAAAGCTTGATATTAACCGGAAGTCTGGTATGAGACCGCGGTCAATGCGGCCTTAGGGGGCTCGGTTAACGGGATGCCATGTCACATATTGTCCTTGGTCCAGTGTGAGATAGGGCTTGGTTAGATATGAGACCGCGGTCAACGCAGACTGGTAAAGCTCGGTCTTATAGGTGCCTCGTTACATGTTGCATTTGCAACAGAATGAGCTTGGGCCCCGTCTGAAGGATTCGGGCTCATCAGTGGCCCCTTGCTTTGAGAGCTGAATCATTAATTGTCAGGGCAAGAAGCCATATATAAAGTTCAGTCTGCGGTCTGGTCGTTTTCGCACTCACAAGTGTTGTGAATTTTTGCTTCTTTAGGCAGACTCCTTGCTTAGAGGCACGTGATGGGCACGTGTGGGGAGTTTGGTGGAAGGTTTAGGAAGCCCCCCGGATAAGGTTTGCATGGGCCTCATGAGCTGTCGAACCGTCAACGCGTGACAGGTACGAACGGGACGTTTTGCGAATTTCAAAAGGCGCTATAAATGCCAACCACCATTAATTCAAAATTTAAATTCCACTAGTTCAGAGCTTGAGGGAATCTGGTTTGTGGGCTCATTAATACGGGTCAACCAGTATTTCTTGGCCTATAAATACCAAACCCCTCTTTCTTCTCAATCTTTTATCACTCCCAGCTCTTGAAACTGCATCCTAAAGAGAGAAAAAAATTCTAGCTTCCTTAAGCTCCTTCCGTCCTAACCTCTTTCGTAAGTGATTTAATTTTTCTTTTGCTTGTAACTCCTTCTTTATCTGTCCCTCTTTGACCACCATGACTTATCGTATGGAGCGTCTCATAGAGTTAGATAATGGGATGACCCTTGATACTTTCGCCGTCGATAAGAGATACAGTGAGATTTATCATAAGGTGGGTGGAGGCTGGGTGAGACTATCCCTTGAGTCATTTAGGTACTTCACCGTGAGGTATGACTGGGAAATTGGGTCCCACCCCGGTTGTGGGAGGCCAAGAGGTTTGTTTACTTGAACGGGGATATGCTGGTTTTAGGGGACCACACATGTCTAAGAAATTTTGTTATGGGGGTGTGTTACTGGTTTCCTCGAGAATGCGACCACGCGTTGAATGCACAGGAGCTCGTGAGAAGAGCCCGAATTGACCTTATGGACATATTTGTGACAGGCTGGGAGAAAGTGGATTTGATGGATGAGACCGAGGTAGCTGTGGACCATGATGCTGCAGCTGAGCCCGAGGCCAACCTTGATGCTCCTGAGACTGCGACCCCTTTGGCCGTGGTGGAACCTGTTGCCCAGATTGAGGCCCAACTTAGGGCGGTCATAGACTTAGAGAGCAGTGATGACGTTACCGTATATATGGATGAACTAGATATTGGGGGAGCTCGGTCTTCCTCCTCAGACTCTTCTTTAGACCTTTCTAGGTCAGGAAGCAGCTCTGAAATGGAGGTTGACAATAGAGAGATTGCTGACCATATGTTGGTGGATACTGCCCAAAGGGCAGTTGAAATTGTTGATGCTTTCTCTGAGGGCCATGTGGAGACCGCTGTTGTTCGAAAGCGGAGAAAAATCGGTGCTTCCACATCTGTTCGCGGTCAGTCCAAGAAGGGTGCAGCCCGTAACGCTGATAAGGATGAGTTAGCCTTGACCTTTAATAATGACCCTAACTCCTTTATTCGCGGGCTGCAGGAGGTAGAGCATAAAGGGAAACTGCGTCCTGACAATATCTTTGATGTTCGGAATAGCAACAGAGCGTGTGTTTTCTTTGGAGCCCAATTTGAGAGCGGTCTTAGGCTTCCCCTTGACCCCTTTATAGTTCAATTTCTTGAGTTCAATAATTGTCTGCCCATGCACCTCACTCCAAACACAGCCCGATCTTTAGTTTCCTTCATTGTGGAGCATAAGATTCTAGGTTACGAGCCTACTCTTTCTGGGCTATATGCCTTTTACTCCAACCAGATTACCAACAGTAATCTCTGTCTGAAAACCAAGTCCAACTCTGCTAGAACCTTCTCTCCCCCCAACAACAAATTTGATCAATGGAATCAGAAGCATATCTTTGTGATCGAGAGCAGATTTGGATGGAGCTTCCCCAGACTTGAGTCCCCATCAAGATTTATGTGGGCTCATATCCTAGATCATCAGAGTCCGAGGAATTTCAGATCGCGATCACCAAATGTCTAGCTGTATATGTCAAGGAGAAGGTGTACCCGCTTTTTGATGTGACCGCGATCATCCCGATCATAGAGGATGATTGCTTACTTATTTATGATAGGGTGACTCCCCAAAGGGAAGGCTTTAACATGGCTCCTAGGTAGCAATAGATCCACTTCCGCGCAACCCGGATAGGAGAGTCCATGAATTTTTCCAGTTTGAAGCCAAGTCTGGGACCTGTATGATGGGCATGGTCTATGAGCATCCAGAGTGGATCAGTCTCTTTTTATTTCCGTCTTTATGATCATCATATCATGCTTGCTTTATGATCTGTTGAACTGCGATCTGACTTTCCTTATCTTTACCCAGACCCTGAAGATATTACCATGGCCCCAAAGGTTTCCCAGGCTGACCTAAAGGCTGCTCGTGCCCAACAGATGGCCAAGGAGAGTAAATCAAGGCAGGATTCTCTTCATAAGATTCTGCCCGAGGCGTGGTTCTGCCCGTGACAGATCGGGTGTCCGGGGAGCTTTTGGCCGCGGGGCACAGCATCCAAAGAACGAAGGACCTTCCTTCTCGCTCTCAGTCAACTCATGGCCGCGGGACTGCTGATGACCGTGATGCCCCCAATACTCAAACTGACAAATCAGATAAGGGGAGGAAGAGACCTTAGATCGAGGCAGAGGGAGCGGGCAAAGACAAGCATCAAAGAGTTCAAGCCCCCGAGGTCATAGCTTTTGCCACTCCCACTAGCTCGCCAACCAGACCGAGCTCTATATGAGGAAGTGCCTATCCTTCGATAGATATAAATACCAGGGAGAATGCCTGGGAGTTGAACGATGACATGGGCAAGGTTGAGCCTGTTCGCGGGGTGGACCTGCACTCTAGGAAAGGTAATATATTTCGTAGTAGGGCTTGGCCTTCACAAGAGGCTCTACTGCCCGAATTATTACGAGAACGTGGGCTCTAAGCTCAATGCCTCTGCCCTAGCAGGTAACATTGGTCTGATGGCTGTAGAGGTAATTATCCCCTCTTATCTCGTTTTTTCCTTTTATTTCTCCTTTTTTGCACACTTCTTACTTTTCTATTTCTATTTCAGATGGTCAATGATGCCATGAGGCTGAGGTAAATCACTGACGAGCAGGCGACCTCGATCACTGATCACTGACAAGAATTAGGCCTTGGGGAAGGCTTTGGAAGAGAAGGCTGCCCTTATCTTGACTTTGAGCGAGAAAGAGACAGATCTAAAGCAGGTTTATGAGAGGTTGGACGCCAATATCAAGACTTTGGAGGCCCAAGTTGACAAACAACTGATGAACTTGTGGCTCTTAAACAGTTTAGCTTGGAGGAGGAGGCCGCGCTCGTAACTTCTAAGAAAGAAGTTGTGGAAGAGTTTAAAGACTCCCAAGAGTACAAAGTGTTGGGTTTTGGGGTTACAAACGCAGCAGAAGAACTTTGAAAAACAATAAAACCCTAGAATCCGCGCGTCTAGCATGAAGAGATGAAAATATGAAATAGAATTACATACTTTGAATGCGATTAAGTTTGTTCGAAAACGGATCTTCAAAGCGAATCTCAAAAACGAATCTCAAAACTATTGATGAAGTTTTTGATCTTCTCCTTGTTCTTACTTGGTGATGAATCAACGATTAAAGTCTTCAAGTTTTTGGTGGTAAAGTAATCACCCTCTATCGGTAATCCACATGCGAACGGACCAAGAATTCTTCTTGTTGGATTGCTAGATGATCCCCAATTGTTGAATCAATATTCAACGATCAATGACTATTTGGTAGAATGAATCTATGGAATTTAATCTTTGATTCGTAATCAAAATCAACCAATTAGTGTTTCTAAAACTCTAATTTTCGTCACCTATGGCTAGGAAAAAAGGATTCTATTTATACTTGTTATAGATCCCTAACCTTTAGGGAAAAAAGTCCTTTTTCCAAGCCAAAATGGGCTTCCAGCACCGCCAGGACGAGTCATCCCTAGGGGCACGAGTCGTGAGCACGACTCGTCCCAAAGGGCACAAGTCATCCCCTAAGGCATGCACTCTGATTCATTCGTCCCTGCTTTGGGGAATAGTTGGGCCAACTGGGGATGAGTCGTTCCCTCAGGGCACGAGTCATCCCTTGACCCCAGAATTCATCCCTTTAGCCATTTTCAATTCGTTCTTTTGTGTGTGACCCTTTAGGAATTATATTTTATATTGGTAGTGAGTTGAAAAATCAACCTCACAAGATATAAGTGACTTCTAGCAAGTCATTATGTCCACCCAATTAAATATAATATCAAAGCTTAATTCCTTAATAATCAGATGTCACAATCCCTTTGTCCACGATGTCAAATTGAACATGAGTCATGGTCCATGTCAACTCACATGTTCAATGCTTTCCCGATTCTGAATATGTTGATAATCCAAATGCATTTGATCTCTATCAAATCACTTGAGTGTGGCCACACATTTCATCAACATCATTCATCGAGGGGCCCAAGCAAACATCTCTTTCACACAGAGAGGGACAAATCCCATCTTGACTTATCATTATTCCCTACAAGAATCCAATCGTGCCAACATAGCCCTTATTGCTATCCGATTAAAGATAGTGTTAGACTACATCAAACACAATGTTCATCATGTGAAAGACGATGATAATCTCAGGTTTAAATGATTCAATGACACGACTATTATGAGATTTAATCATGACACATATGTCTATTGACCATGTCATAAATCTCATCGGTAGGTCATGTCCAATACTCGTTCTTTAGCAAGTATCCATAAGTGTAATGTGAATCACATGCATATAATCATCTCCATGATTATTCATTACCAACTAATACTAGTTATTCATAATAACTAGGGACGCAGTTCAATTTAAACATGTAAACATATAATGAACCAAATAAACTTTCTCTATAATAAATGATAAAGACGATTCCATATCGGTTTAGATTATAAGTCAAACATAACTAAACGCCTAGGGCATTACACCAACACAAATATCTTATGATCGCGGAGAGCTCTTCCCAATTTGAGGCTGCCAGCAAGACCATACTGAGAAATTTTGCGGCTACGGGCAAGTTTTCCGCAGAATAATTGGCTATCATTGGCTCTTTGATCGCGACAGACTTGGAATGTTTGCTCGGCATGCCCTAGTTCCTTTGTCTGAGAAGGATATTGCCAATTTAGACGCTGTTGCGGTCTCCTCCTTGCCTCTAGTGGCCGCGATCACCGCCACCTCTCTCTTATTGATGATCTTGACATTTTGAGGTGGGATGAGGAAAAACCATCATTAGATGTCGCTGCTGCTCGCCTATTTCCAAATGGGCCTGCGATCAGTGAGCTCTTTCTAAACTGGCCAGCTCCTACTCTAGCTCCAACTCCTACCCCTGAAAATGATCCTTCTCAAGAGCCCATCCAGCCCTTAGTTTAGTTTTGTAATATGGCTAGTTTATTTTTGAACAATTTTTCTTTTTCCTGTAATAGGTTTGGATTGTAAATTTTCTTATTAATGAAAAATTTCTTGTTCAATTATTCATGTGTTCTATCTCCATCTTTAGGAGCTTTTAACTATGAATATTCATTTTTGCTCAATTTTTGTCCGCGGGCATTTTCTTGCCTTGTGTATTTTTGGACTATGAGATATAATAACTCCTCGTGTAAAACATTTAGTTTTTATGGGAGTTAACCTTATAATATGACCACAACTGATTCTGGTTCTTAGACTTTGAGATTTTTCCATGGTCTGAATTTTGAGCTTTATTGTATCACTTTCATCCATAATTTCACCTAAGTGATTCGTACGATCTTGACTCTTGAGTCCGCGCTTATGTAAGAGAGCCAAGATAAGCCTCTTATATATGGGCATGCGGATTGAGGTTTGAAGGCAGTTCGCGCATCAACAAAGTGTGACAGTGCTCGCGTCCGTGATTTGGGTATGACCCTACTGGCATTCACTCTGTTAATTCCAGTAGTGAGAACTTAATTTTTGTGCTTTTTGAAGGTACAGATCATACAAACGTATTGCATTAATAGACCGCAACTACTATCACAGTCTTACATATACTTGGTACAATTTCTAGAAAAAGTGTTTTCTGAGATGATAGTTGTTCCAAGTATTTTTGAGGTATTTTCCCTCTTTTGTCCGCAATTTGTAGGTCCCCTCTTTGATGATTTGAGTGACTTGATATGAACCCTTCCATTTCGGAGAGAGCTTGTGGAAACCGTGCTGGGTTAATTGAACCTCTACATTTCGTAATACCAAATCTCCCACAGAAAAGCTTATTTTTCTAACTCTTTTGTCATGATGCTTTTGGGCTTTTTGTTTATAATTGACCATTTTTTATCTAGCCCACATCCTTTTCTCCTCGAGATCATCTAGATCGCATCATATGGAGGTCTCATTTTTTTGTTCCATCAAAGTAAGTGATTATGTAGGAGGGGAAAGCTACTTTAATTGGGGCAACAGCCATTGATCCATATGTGAGTGAGAAAGTAGTTTCACCCATTAAAATTTCTTATTGTAGTGCGGACTACCCATAATGCGGTCTGAAGCTCGTCTAGCCATCGCCCTCCTCATCCTTCTAAGTTTTTCTTTAGGGCTGCAAGGACTAACTTGTTCGCGGCATCAGCCTATCCATTTCCTTGAGGATAGGCCACCGTGGACTTTCGGTGTTCAACCTTCATTCTTTCACATTCCGCGGTGAACTTTGTTGCGAACTAAGTGCTATTGTCCTAAACTATTACTCTTGGTAGACCAAACCGGCACCATATGTGATCATTAACGAAGTTTATCACATTTTCCTCGGAAATGTTGGTCAACGCTTTGGCTTCTGTCCACTTTGTGAAGTAATCCGTGGCCACCACTACATATTTTATGCCTCCTCTATCGGTTGGAAAGGGTCTGTAAGTACCCAAATCCGGATCGCCAAAATCCGTTAGAAGTTAACCGAAATCCGTTAACTGGCCCGCTCCAGGTTAACCGAAACCCGTTAAGCTCCACGTTCCCAAGCCAACGAGACATCTCGGGACTGCCCCGTGCATCCCAACGTCAAAGCGTACTCAACACACGTCGTCGCACGTAAAAGTACGGCTTTCCCTGAAAAATGCACTTTTCGGCACTTTTCGGGGGCATTTCGGACATTTTTCGGACAGTTATTTTAAAAACGGACAAAACCGGGGATAATGGCACGAAATCCCGTAACCTGGTGAGTCACAGGGACACTTGGCGTGCATGCCACAGCTCCCTCGTCAATATCAATCAAAAATCAGTGTGAAAAGACTAAAATACCCCTGGTATGCAGTCTAAGTCCGGCCGAACTCTTTTGCAGACAATCCAGAATTGCCAGCAAGTCCCTCCAATTTCCAAAGTTTCACAAAACCCCCTGGTTTTCACCCTCAGTCCGTCCGGACTCATCCTGAAATTTTACCTATAAATACAGAGGCTGTCAAAGCCATTGAAGAACACAAAAAATTACTCCCTTTCCTCCCAAAGCCACGGCCCAAACTGGTTTTCACCTTTTTCGAGCCCCCATTTCACCTCAATTCACGTGAAAACTCTGTATTTCGATCAAATACGACCCCCACCACCTCGAAACACCGTTCCAAACACATCTTCGTATCCCGTATACGCACACCGAGCCAAAGGAGCCGACCCTAGCCATAGGTAGCTCCCTCTCTCTTTAAACTCTCGTTCCGTCTCGGTTTATGCGCCAGTCGCTACAACCGTTTCGGACGAACGTTGTTGAAATGTAGACGTCATCGTCTAACGGTGTCCGATACGTTTAGGCCCTGATCCTCTTCTCTTCCCATAAGGGAAGTAATCTCGGGTTAAAACGGCGTTCCGACCCCGTTCCGTTACTTTTTATGTCATTTACAATTCTGGATCGCTTGATCCGTCAATCGTCATTTACTTTTATGTCATTTACAATTCTGGATCGTTTGATCTGTCGAACGTCCTTTACTTTTACGCAACTTTACAATTCCGAGCCGTTTGGCTCGTCGATCGTACTTTACAATTTCGGGTCATTTGATTCCGTCGATACCGTACTTTAAATATTGTCATTTACAAGTTCGAGCTGTTTGGATCGTGATAGTATTTACTTTTCAAAGTCCGAGTCGCAAACCAATTCGTTGATCGCATATCATTTAATGCTTTTTTCCCGTAAAAATGCTAACAATGTAATGCCCGGTTCAAAATCGGAGTTCGACATTCGAACTCTCTTTCAAAACGCGCGAAATGACGTTTGGCATCCAAACGCTCATCTTCAAACTTAAAAGCCGCCATTTGACACTCAAATCATTTAATGCTTATTTCCCGTAAAAATGCTAACAATGACACGCCCGGTTCAAAATCGGAGTTCGACATTCGAACTCTCTTTCAAAACGCGCGAAATGACGTTTGGCATCCAAACGCTCATCTTCAAACTCAAAAAACCGACGTTTGACATTCAAACGCTCTTTTCTTAAAAGTCAACATTTGACACTTAAGTTAAACGGTTAAAATCAGCATTCGCGCCATTTTTTCCTAAAAACTTCCAAAACCGACGTTTGTCATTCAAACGCTCGCCTTTTCAAACAAAATCCCATAATCAACGTTTGACATTCAAATCAAGATTAAGCTTGTCATTCAAGCCTCCATTTTCAAAATGCAAACACACACACACGCACACATTTTCGAGAAAGGTAGAAAGACTCGTCATACGAGGCGTTTCTGGTGATTTCAATATACTCTTCCCGAAACGTAACGTGACCTCCGAACCTAACAATCTGTGGTACTAAAAAGCTTTTTACTCGTTTTTGCTACCAATAAAAATGACACCCCATTTTCAAAGCCTTTTCCTAAGTTTTTGCTACCAATAAAAACGACACCATTTTCAACCAAAAGCCGTTTCTCAACGTTTGGGCTCAAAATACAAAAACCGCGTGGCGACTCCTCTCCTTCCCAAAAAAGCGAGGTCTCAGACACCAACCCTCCGGGAAAGACAACCGCTTTCGCCGCGCGCGAAATACGGGTAATTTTAGTTGGCGACCCCGCTGGGGACTTGGATACTTTTTTCAAAACTACCGTTGTTTTCAAAAAAGCCTTCCGTGGGTCAAACTTTCGTTTACCCTTCCTCGTTTTAGTGTGCGTGTGTTACTTTAAACCTCGAACGGTTTTTTTTCAGGGTGTTACATTATCTGTTTTTTTCAAAATCATAACATATTCGTGCATTCCCGTTCATACTTGATTTTCATGTTGCATTTTGAACTGCGCATAAAATTCTTTAAGACACATTCTGAAAAATCTCTGTTTTACTCAGAAAAAGAATTTTAGTGACCGCACACTACTCGCACTTGCTGTCTCGGTACACCGCACTTCACGTGCACTTGCTACCTTGGTACACTGCACACTACGACCCGTAACCCGGGATGACCGTTCAGTTGCAGCTCGGTTGGTCTGCCAGACACCTTTCGAGCGCGCACGGGGTCATCCCAAACAGCCCATCCTAGCCCGTGTAAGCCATGCACTCTTTGTGTCACACTTCGTCCAAGACCCCGGTTGGTTTTTGGCTTAGTACGTGTCATAAAGCCCAAGTGTATGTTTTTTACACCGGGTTCCGCCACGAGTCAAGCTCGAGAGATTGAGACCGAAGGTCGTTCCCGACCCGAAGTCTTGAGCTTTTCAGCCTTGACTTTGACGCGGAGCTCTGCCGAAAAATATACCCGAAGGTTCAATGTGACACCGTGTCACCAAACCCTCACCGTATGCACCGTGCCAGCCACAACTTGGCTAATGCCAAAAGCTAAGGCCCCTCGCGCAAGCGAGTCAGGAGAGGTCATGCCGAAATTTTGGCACGATCCCCGCCTTAACTTAAGGACGTTGACTTCGACCGTGGCCCGTGCGTCACATATGTTGGAAGTTTGCGTGATCAGCTAGCCTTAAGTTCACTTTTTCCTTTGTCGGTGGAACTCGCTTGCCTTATAGGACCCTCGCTCGGGATTGTCCGTCCCGAGAAAAGATGATCTACAAATGGAAACGAGGGGCTTATAAACGTAGTGACGAGATCTACTGATTAGAGCCTTAGGTTAGTTGCGAAAAAGAAGACACGATCTTTTCCAACTGATTAGGACTCTGAGAAAATGCGTTTTAAGTAAACATTAATCGGTAACTGCACATTGCACAAGCCCAAAACCCTGAGCCAAATACCCTTTTCCGAAGCCTAAACCCTGCCTTTCGTTCCCTGCAGCGAGCAGAAAGTGGTTCAGAATTCCGGGTCAGCGCCTCGCCAGAATCACGATTCTGACGGCGTCGGAGCGGTTCTTCGGTTCCCTCGGTTCCCTCGGCCCGAATATCCGACATGTCTAGCTCACCGAGAAATCGTGACGGGACGGACCCCGCCACCGGTAACAAATATGACTTTGGAAGAAGCCATCCCAAGCTTGTGAGGTTCGCAAGAGGCGAAAGAAGATCGACGGGAAATTTCGTGGTACAGCTTCTGAATGAGCGAGGTATAGCAGCTATCCCCCAGTCAGACGGTACTTTCGTCCTGGTCGAGGATGACGATTCCCCAAAACCAGTTCCTCAAACCTTCAACCAGGTTCCTCCCTCGCCAACTTACGGGATGTCTTCGAACCAAGGAAACAGCCGACCTAGGCTTCACGTTGCCACCTCTCAGGGCAACCCCGTCATATATGGCCAAGCCAGTACTACTCCCATCACTCAGTACCACCAGCGCACCGCTGGACCATCTCAAACGGATGCCAATATCCTTCAATACCCTCCTGGGTTTATCCCGTTGCCTATACACGAATCCCAAAACACCGGGAACAAACCCTGATATAGTCTAGAGAAGGCCCCCATATATCCACATATATCAAGCCTTCCACCTCCAATCACTACCGCTCACATTGTAGCACCCGGCGTCAAGCCTCAAAATCCACCACTGGACCCAACCTTAGCCTGGATGGTCGAACAGATGAAAGACCTGAAAGCCAGCATGAGCAGCTCAAAGCAAGAAATGCTCAAATTCACAGATCCGGGAATGGTCACGCCTCTCCCTGCCAAGTTCAGAATGCCAGAGATGGACCGATTCGAAGGAACCGAATGTCCTCAAACGCATGTCGACACCTATGTTCTCGTCATGAGAGCGAAAGGAGCAACCCTCCAGCAAATGGCCGATCACATCCAGCATACGCTCAAGAGTTCAGCGTTACGATGGTTCCTAAGGGTCAAGCTTGCAGATCGCCACAGCTGGGATCAGATCAGTAACATCTTCCTAGAGCGATACAGATCCAACTTAGAGTGGGAAACAAGTCGTGAGGACTTAATCACCACTGATCAGAAAGCAGATGAAAGCGTCGGAGAATTCTACAAGAGGTGGAGTTGGAAACTCTCCGAGATCATGGAGCCTTTCTCCAAAGATGAACAGATGCGGATCTTCAAGTCCTGCTTAAGACCGTCCATCAGAACTCTCATCAGTCATCACTTCTTCCCAGATCTCCGGGCCATGGTCAATGCCGGCTCACAGTTCGAGAAGGATCTCAAGGAGAAATTGGCTACTGCATAGCCATACAGATACCGATCAGCAGTTGCATTCAATCCCGCACCGGCCCCCGGCAAAGGGAAAGATACGTCTGTCAACTACATCCATCAGGGACAACAGTCGGGCAACAGAAACCTGGTCCCCACAAAGCAACAACTCCACTCCGAAGCAGCCTGTCGTACACTTCGACAAGTTGGACATGCCGCTGAGTAAGATGCTGGAAGGGTTAATCAAGGAAGATATCCTCAAACCCGTTGCAAATTACAAACCCAAGAATCCCATAGTCAACGCTGACAAGAGCAAGTACTGCGCCTTCCATCAGTATCACGGCCATACCACCAACAACTGCGTGGGGTTACGGTACAAAATTCAGAATCTGATAGAGGAAGGAAAGTTGTAGCGTCCCCGTGGACCCAATACGGTCAGAAACCCTTTTCCGAACAATAACAGTGTGAACTCCATTGAGTGGGTGCCCAAGAAAATTGCCGCAGAGCTAGTTCCTCCGCCTCTTCCAGCCAGGTCCTCATCGAATGTCCACATCAGCTACGATGTTTGTGACTGCTCCGCCTGCCTGGAGTACGAGTCCCAAGACATGGTCAGGGGTAATTCTCCGAGAAAACAGAAGAAGAAGTCCTCTCAACAGAAACTGAGAGAAAGATATGAAGCTGGAGACACCAGTGTGGGTACACTCGGAGAGCCATCCGGGAGGTTCGATTACTACGTACTCTACTCCAGCCAGTCCTCCCTTCCTCCAGACCATGCTGCTTTAGAGCAGACAGGGGTGGGAAAGCCGAAAAGTCCTGCTGACACCAGAGTTCAGGCCTCAGGACACCAGAATACCTCAGATCTTGACAACCTCACTGCCAGTCAGAAGCTTAACCCCCCGCGGGATCAGCCAAGGTTCAATTTGCCCAGCTTCAGGGCACGGGCCGGCAAAGGAAAATCAAAGTCAGCTTGGCACTCGCACTCAATAAACGTGCTAACCAACGTCCTCCCTCTCAGCATGATGTGAGCCCTACGCATCAACGAAGGCCACATGGTTCCATCTGCCCGGACTATCAAGGCCTACGACAGCACGTCTCGTCCCATCCTGGGGACGGTGACTCTGGAGCTCTGGTTCGAAACTCAAATGGTGCCAGCAAAATTCCACGTGATGGACATTTCGTCCGAATTCACAGCTCTGTTGGGACGCCCTTGGCTACACCACATGAAAGCCATAGCTTCCACTCTCCATCAGTCCATCAAGTTCATTAACCGACAGAGAGATCTTGAAGTCATCAGAGGGGACAGTTTCCTCATAGGAAACGAAGCCGAGACAACAGCCAAGCGTGCCCGCAGCCAGGCACAGGGGCTACCTCCTTCAAGTCGACCAAGGGACTATCGGGGCAAATCTCATCAGAATCCCTCAGAGTCCGGAGATGCTAACTATGTCAACGTCCTCGAGCAGGCAAACCCTGAAGCAGTCCGACACATCAAGTTCAATTGCCGTTTCCGACATTTGGAGGCAGACTGGAAAGAAACGCTGAGCATCGCCATGATGCGGGCACATAAACCCCCTGTCTCCGATCGGAGATTTGTCAGCATCCTTCAATCCTACTCTCTGGCCCCGCCAGGCGAGGAAATCTTCGTAATAAAGGTTAACAAGCATCGTCACACTCGTGATGAATGTATGGCAGTCGTATGGGATGTCCTCCATGAGGAATTGCCCGCTGAACCCCTCTTCTCCAGCGAAGGGCATGATGTTTTCCTAGCAACTCCAACAGCGCAGCAGGACGCGAGGCGTCCCTACGTCTGGGTTGAGCCGTCAGACGATGAAGAATCAGGACTCTCCGGAGTCGAGGACGCGGCAGATCCGCGGGCAGATCCCTACATACATATGCTCAGTTTTGAGGACGGCACCAGTTCCGATGATGTCACCTACGATAGGGGCTCCAATACCATGGAAATTGTCAAGCTCAACATCCTGTACAGGCGGTTATCTGGTGAATGGAAACAACTGGTTGACACGACAAAGAACCCCTCTGATCAAGTGACTGACGACGACTTCGTAAACATTATCTTTTCCAGATATCCCGATGATACTAAGGATCAGGTCCTTATTATCAGATTCTGCAATGCCAAAGTTACCCTCGACGACTGCCTGCTCATGGTAAACGAGGCCCTGGCCAATCGAGCTCAGAGCTCATCATCACTTCCGACTACCAGCCCAGTGGCAACTGGCCCATGCCGTCAGTCAAGCTTATAGCCACAAGCGCCGCCAAGGCCAAGGGCAATAGCAAAGGAGACAAAGCTCCTCACCCTGCTCCGAATCAGATCAACCTCGGGAACACTTCCGGTAGCCATCTTGAAAACATCTGTAAAGGTCTTCCCTGCAAGACAGAGTCAGCTTCTGACGAAAGGAATGACAACCTCAGCATCAACATGCTCAAGTTCGATTCTGCTCCCAGTCGTCATGGTCACGGATTCAGACATCCCGCCTGCAAACTGCTAGCTTTGATAAACTTGGCGATCCAGCGAGATCACGAGACCATCAACATCGCAGAATTCAACACCCCCGTAGGTTCAATCAAGCAGATATGGGCGAACTTCTTGGTAACCGAGATCAAGGAAGGCCGCATGGAATGTCCCAGCCCAACTTCCTTCATCAACATGATCCAAGTATTTCCGCCATTCGGAGATTTGGATGTGATCACAGTTCTAGACACTAGTCAGACGGCACGCACCTACGGGGACTGTTTAGCTCTCGCAAGGAAAGCCCTCATGGAACTAGCAGCTCAAGAGAACCGTCTCTGGGATGAAAACCAAGCTCAAAAGACCCACAGGAACCAAGCCCTTAAAGTGTCACAAGCAGCTTCAGACAGAAAGCTAGAGGCCACTCTAGACCAGTTCGACCTCAAGGGTTAACTTCCTGGACTACCGTCTGTTCTCATCCAACCCCCTCTGCCAAGGGAGGGCGGTCAACGGTCCCGATGACCTAGGATATGGAATGACACAGCAGGACGAATACCAGCACTTACCTCCCCGAGGAAAGACAGTTCTCTGTGAAAGCGATGACGAAGACGATGAAACCATTCTCTTCCAAGCCGGGCATGAAGTCAACAAAACCGGAATCCCAAGGGTCCTGGGAGGATGGGGACGGATCATTTCTGCTCTCAAACTAAAAGGCCAACTGAGAGAGGAAGGTCTAGTAAAAAAGAATAGAAAGATGGAAATACATCTCCAGCAGCTACTCAGGGAGATTCCACAGACTGCGACATTCGTTTACAGAAACGATCAACTGGGACAGCAACCAGATACATGGGCAGATGTTCAGGAAGCCGTGTACTCACCTTCCGACATACCCACCACTCAGATAAAGTAGAAGGGAAAGCTCTCCCCGATGGAGGTTTATCTGGACTGCCGCAAGCAGTTCAAAGAAGCACTGGCTATTCTCAAATGGGAAGAAACGCAGGCGCTAACTCTCGACGCAGGCTCTACTGCAAGAAAGTTTGATCTGGGCTAAGAGTGGAGGAAAATTAGCAAACCATGAATATCGCCAAACCCAACTCCAGAATGCCTTGAGCATGCTCAGCAAGAAGGAAAGGAGTGCGATATACCGTGAAGAGATCAAGGAGACAGTTCGCTTGAACCAATAACTCTCTAAACTCCCTGAGGGTCAAGAACGCACGCTCTTCCGCAACCACTGTTACTCACTGACGTTCGAGCAGCTGCGGCAATCCATAAACTACCTCCCCACGGAGGCACCCAAGCCAGTATCCTGGGACAGAATCCGAAAGGCTACCGAAGCTCCCGGGAATACATCTACAATCAATGAATTGAGGGAAGACCTATTTCCCTATGCTTCGAGGAATCCTCCTCTGACTATGGCTCAGCTCAGAGCGACCTGTTCAGAAGGAACCAAGCCTGACGTCAGCGTCCTGACCCGATCAGGTCAAATCCATGCACTACCACCTAAGGCCACCAAAAAGCCGACGGAGCCAGAACCGCAACCCGGCTTGCCCGAAGACACAAGTTCCTTGAAAGAGGACCCGATCCTCACTCAGCTCAAGCAGACCCAGGCGAACATTTCCCTTTGGTCCCTGCTCACATCCTCATATCCTCACAAGCTCAAGCTAGAGGAAAGTCTGGCCCGTACCATGGTCCCCGTGGACGCAACCCCGAATGAAGTCATTCTGATGATCGGCAACATCCAGTACGGCAACATTATCACCTTCATGCATTTGGGATCTCGCCAAAATTTGGGGCCGATCACAATGAGCCACTCTACATCACAGCCCACTGGACGAGCGTCGCCTTCCCCACGTGTTGGTAGACGGAGGTTTCGGAATGAATGTCTTGCCCGCCAAGATGATGGACTCCGCTTGACATCAAGCCCACAGATCTGAAGCCTTCGCCCACACCGTCAAGGCCTATGCCTCCACTTTCCGTACAGTTCTCGGGGTTTGCTACTCTTAATATCTGGTTCGGCAAGTGGATGATCCCCACCGAATTCCAAGTGTTGGACATTCCAATCACTTTCACAGCCATCCTGGGGCGACCCTGGCTGCATCAAATAAATGGCATGGCATCCACCCTTCACCAATGCATCAAGTTCATGCAAGGCAATGAGCTAACGACAGCCAACGGTGACAGCGTCACCACCGAGGGGACCAACACCAACGACATTCCAATGTTAGAGATCAAGCATGATGACGACATGCGGCATTAATCGGATTCACTCTGGAGACCTCCAAGATCCAAATATGCAACGTGGACCTTCCATCAAGCTTTCAAGACAAAATCCCTTCTGCCATGAAAATGATGAAACTCATGAACTTCATCCCAGGACTGGGGCTCGGCAAAAGGTTACAAGGCCAACACCAAGTCTTCGAAGTCAAGGACCACACCACGGTCCAGGGGCTCGATTATGTGCCAACACCAGCTGACATCGTGGAAAACAAAAGGCTCGCCCGCACCAAGGCGCAGCCCGCAAAAGGGGAACCTCCAACGGCACACCCAACCTCCGACCTTACAGCTTTCGACCTCGCTCATTACTTCACCAAGGGAACCTAAGCAGCGAGGGACCGACAAGGGAACCGACATCGAACCGAGGGGACCGACAAGGGAACCAATAGCGTAACCGAGGGGACCGACAAGGGGAACCGACAAAGAGAACCGAGGGGACCGACGTGGAACCGATGAAGATGAGAAAGAAGCAGTGGATAGTCGCACAGAGACTACGTAAAGAATGGAAAAGCTAGCACGAGACCTCAAGCGTTTCGGAGGACTCAAGGCTAATCCGATAAGGGGAGCGTTCCTCGACATCACAACTCTACCTCGGACCAATTGCCACCACAGTCCAAAGACGAGTACACATTCAAGGGAATCCTGCATAGAAGAGCAACTCGAGACACTCTTCATGGGAAACAGACTGTTTCGGGTCAGCCACCGAGGCCACATTCGAGACAAGAACTCCAAGGCGTAAGGAACCAGAATTCATAGAAGACGCTCTCGGTGGACCCGCTCTACAGAGTCTTTTGAAGAAGTCATGGAGGTGCCAAACCCGATTGACTCCGGGCTCCGAAAATAGCATGATCGCCATGATTGGGACAAAGCAGGCCAAGCCTCTCGACCCCGAACCCTCATCAAGCATCCAAAGAATGCCATCGAAGAACCGGGTAACTTTCACCGACCAAGGGCAAGCCAGCAAATGGAAGACAAGCCGGGCTCGCACCCACATCTCCCTAAACCCGGTCTCGAACCCTCTCGAGCCACCTTGTTAAAGTCCAGTCCTCTGAGTCGTCCAACGGCCTTACGCCGAAAGACTATGATAATGTAGCCAACCATGTACTTCCGTTCTCGTTTAATGAAAAGTCTGACCTTTCGGAGTATCCCCTCATTGTCACTTTAACAACTGATAAGTTAACAAACAACTTAAAAGACGTTAATAACGAATCACGTGATAAAGAAGCAGACACATTAAATGAACAATACATTAAAGAAGTTCTCAAGCATGTAGTAGACCAAGAGGACAATCGGGCCCAAGCTGCCGAAGAGGTTATGACCAAAGTGAACTCCGGGGTCGCCGCAAGAGCCTAAAGAGACACAAGTGGGCGGTTTCTTCGTCGATGCAAAAGAAGCCCCGATAAATCTCCTCAGGAGTATGTTGACGTGTTCGCCCGGTCATAGCCAGACATGCCGAGACTCGATCCTCGATCGTGGAGCACGTAATTCCCCGGATCCGTAATCCAAGCCTGTCAAACAGAAGTTGCGCAAGATCAAGCCAGAGTGGTCCTTGCAAGTGAAAGAAGAGATTGAGAAAATGCTCCGAGTTGGTTTCATCAGAGTGATTGAGTACCCGACCTGGCTCTCCAACATCGTGACGGTCACCAAGGCCAATGGAAAGGTCGATGCCGTGTGGATTTCCAAGATCTCAACAAGGCCAGCCCTAAAGATGATTTCCCACGCCCAACATCGACATGCTAGTCGACACCACGACAAATTTCGAGGTAAAGTCCTTCGTGGATGGGTTTGCCTGATACAATCGTATCAAAATGTCCGAGGAGGATCAAGCCAAGATCGCTTTCACCACTCCGTGGGGGACATATCGCTACACGGTCATGCCGTTCGGTCCGAAGAACGCCGGGGCTACTTACCGGCCGGGCCGCAATGCCTCTCTTCCATGACATGATTCACAAAGAAATCGAAGTATATGTCGACGACATGATCATCCACTCTGCAGGATCGACATGCAAAGACATGACAGATCCGAGAAAGTTCTTCAACAAACTCGAAAGCACTCCATGAGATTGAACCCTGCGAAGTGCACCTTCGGCGTCAAGCGAGGCAAAGTACCGGGGTACATGGTTACGTAAAAGAGGTATCGAAGCCGATCCCAAGAAAATCAAGGCCATCATCGACATGAAGCCGCCTGCACTCCGACCGAAGTGAAAAGTTTTATGGAAAGACTTCAAGACATCGCCGCTTCATCAACCGCTTGACATCTCTCTCGCGAGCCAATGTTCAAACCGATGAAGAAGAATGCCGACATCAAATGGGACTCCGAGTGCCGGACAACTTTTGAGAAAATCAAGACATACTTGGTGAATCCCCATTACGTGCCCGCCACATGAAGACAAGCCACTACTCCCGTACCGATGCAATGAGACACGTCAATCGGAGCAATGATGGCACAAGAACGTAAAGATTCCAAATTTGAGCATGCAATCTACTTCGTAGTTTTAAAGCTTCAAGGAAGTGAACTCAGCTACTCAAGATTAGAGAAAACTTGTACCGCCTTGGTATGGGTAGTCGAGAAACTGAAACACTACATGCAGTCACATTCAGTGCTCCTGGTCTCCAAAATGGACCCCGTCCGATATCTCTTTGAAAAGCCATCCCTGTCAATGAGACTAGCTAAGTGGTCATTCTTCCTGGCTGAGTTCGACATCAAGTAAATGGTCAGAAAATCAGCAAAGGGCAGAGTAATGGCAAATCAGCTGGCAGACTTCCCAAGTAGTGAACCCAAGGGTCCTGATCCGCAGTTTCCGGACGACGGAATCTTTTCACTTGACAGCGCAAACCGCTGGTAACTCTTCTTCGATGGGGCAGCCAACAAGAAGGCGAATGGTATTGGAATGCTCCTTGTCGATCCCAAGGACGAGCACACTCCCATAGCCATCAAACTGAATTTTGAAAGAACCAACAATGCCGCAGAATATGAAGCCTGCGCAGCCGGTCTAGAAGCCGCCCTCGAGCGCAACATCTCAGAACTGGAAATATACGAAGACTTAGCATTGATCATCAATCAAGTGTCCAAAAAATGGAAGACGGTAGATTCTGACCTCCAGAAGTACCACACGTACATGGAGGAGCTCATTGCTCAGTTCAAGGACATCTCTTTTCATTATTTGCCAAGAGACAGGAACCGCTTCGCATATGCCTTGGCTACCCTCGCATCTCTTGTCGAAATTCTCGATGGAAAATCAGTAAAACCCTCGGAATAGGCAGACGGGAAACACCCGCTTATTGTTGTGAGATCGAAATAAAAAATGAAACGATCGACGAACCCTGGTACAATCAAATCTACCAGTACTTCCAAAACGGAAAAGCTTTCTTCACAAGTGAAGATGAAAAATATAAAGAAGGGATCAAAGCCAAAAACATGATGGCATTAAAATGCTCGGCATCCCATTTCGTCATTCTGGGGGTATGTTGTACAAGAAGCGCCACCAAGGGCCACTCCTTCGGTGTGTAAACAAAGAAAAAGCCAGCGAGCTAATGAACGAAGTTCCCAACGGAACCTACGGTCCGCACATGAACGCCCGAGCATTGACACAGATCATCCTCCGTATGGGATACTATTGGATATCAATGGAAATAGACTGCATCCAGTTCGTCCGAAGCTGTGACAAATGTCAACGGTTCTCCAACCTCAATTACATCTCTCCTCACGAACTCTATTGCATAACTACGCCATGGCCTTTCGCCACATGGGGAATCGATGTCATCGGCAAAATCACTCCACCAGGGAGCAATGGTCACGAGTTCATTCTAGTCGCAGTCGACTACTTCACCAAATGGGTAGAAGCCAGATCGTACAAGGTACTCAATTCTAAGAAGGTGGTCGAGTTCATCAAAGAGAACATCATGTGCCGATACGGAGTGCCCAACGAGATCATATCCGACAATGGGACCCACTTCAAAGGAGATTGTGACCAACTGCTGACCGAATTCAGAGTTACACGCCACAAGTCTTCTCCCTACAGACCACAGACCAATGGTGCAGTAGAGGCAGCAAACAAGACTCTTGTAATGATAATCATAAAAATGACTGCCAGAGGTCGGGACTGGCCCGAAAAGCTACGTCTAGCCCTCTGGGGATACAGAACATCAGTCAGAACCGCCACAGAGGAGACTCCATTCGCACTTACCTACGGAATGGAAGCAATGTTACCCGTGGAATTGGAAATTCCATCCCTCCGAGTCCTCTTGGAAAACGGGATCAATGAAGTCGAATGGCTACAGAGCCATCACGACAAACTTGCTCTACTCGATGAGCGCAGATTGAAGGCCATGGAACACACTCGAGCCTACCAAAGCAGAATGGCCCGAGCATTTGATAAGAAAGTCAAGATCTGAGACATCAGAGAAGGCGACTTGGTGCTAAAGGAAAAGCCTCCTACGCAGACCAATCCCCTCAAAAAATGGGAGCCTACCTGGATAGGCCCGTTCGTGGTACAAAGAATCTTCTCCGGAGGAGCCATGAAGTTAGCAGATTTGGACGGGAACCCTTTCGTTAACCCCGTGAACAGAAGCAAGCTCCGCAGATACTTCGTTTGAGGAAGAGCACGAGTCAACTCTCCTTCCCCATACACCACCCCTCAGTAAAATTAAAGTGCTAAAAGAGTAATACCCAACTGGATACATTCCCAACAATGATCCAGGTAAAAAACAGGGTCGCACTTCTTTTGTCTTTGTTTTTCTCAAATTAACCTAAAGTGTCGAACTACGGTGACCTGAGCCCCTTAGTCCAATTGTAAAAGGGGAACGTAGGCAGCCATCATTGGTTCAGTCTCAAAAACAAAAAAAAAACAAACGAATAAGCATCAATTGCTTGTGTTTCGAAAAACTCTTTTCAATTAACCTACAAATTCGTTACGGTTAAAACAATCTTTGATGAGTTCAAGCGCGGTCAACTCTTGACTCGATACACGCTAGCAAAACTACACTAAAACATTAATCAGTTAATGTGTCTGCAATGACAGTGGGTGGATACTGACAAAGAAGGTCAACCTAGTTTCCCGTACTTGGTCCTTCATCCTTCTTCCCCTTCCCTTTTCCACGGCGAGTATTCTTCACCTTCACAGGGAATATTACCGTAGTCCTTCTACCTGGCTCAGGGACCCTTCCCGATGCCTCCGTCAAGCCTGCAGCTGCCAACGCAGCCCTTTCCCTAGCTCTGTCTTGAGCTGCCTCTCTTCAAGCCATCATGACCGTGCTTTGATCGGCATCCCGACTAGCATTGGCCTCATAGTCAGCCATGTCGTCCCCAGTACGATTCTGAGGGTTAGCCCCCGCTTCGGCCCTCCTCAAAGTCGAGCTGTCAAGGTAATCAAGACCCAACAGCTCCCTCCGTCTCCACAAAATGGCCATCTGTGTCTCCCCCATACACTCTTCATACCAGTTCAGATACTGCATAGACAGAACAATGCCCCCTCTCCGGTGAAAGAGAACCTTGGCAGGAAAGGACGTGTATTGCCACAATCACGTGAGCAGCAATAGCGTCGAAGGATCTTCCATCAGCAGAGATCCCACCTCGAAGGTAGCAGCATAACTCAAACCCGTCAATGGCACCTGCTCCAGCCCGTACTGTCGTAGCACCAAGGATGGAATGTAGAAAGCAGTCTGGGACAACCCCGGCACTCTGACAACCCAAAGACCCTCCTGAGCGGTCCGAAAAGTCTGTAACTTCCAGTGAGGAACCCACCATCGCAAGTGATGTGTGCGGAGTCTGGCCATCCAGAGCTCCAGTTCAGCCTGATCGCCCCCTATCACCAGAGGACGTCGAGAAAAGGACCAAGCGTCACAAGACATTGGCACCTCGGGCATCATCTGCAATCTCTCCGTCAACCATATAGTGAGCATAGCGGGACTCCCTCCCCACATGTATCGGCTGCCGGTCGCCATCCGACCTATGCCCAGGAACGTCTCGCCCAGGACCAAAGGCACGATGTCTCCTCCATTCCGGCACTGCCTCACCAGGTCCAGTACGCTGTGATGGCACACACCCAGGGACGTGAATGTGAACAAAGTAGCAATCGCGCACAGAGCAAACGCGTCCCACGCAAAAACGCTCCCCTCAGCACCGATAAATTTATCGGGCAGTCCCGAAATGTTGACATAATCTGTTTTCAGTATTAGCATCCCGTATGCTTCTTCAGCCGAGATACCAAGCAGAGACACTAACTTCTCGACAGTGGCCATGCCACCCGCATAGGGAAGAACTAGCTGTTCCGTCTCAGGTCCTCCTAAAATGGCCCGGAAATCTTCAAACGTGGGAGTGATCTCGTTGTACGAGAAGTTGTACACATGCCTCCGTACATCCCAGAAACGAGCCGCGGCTCTCAAAAGATCCCAATCTGGCATGAGCTCCTTCAAAGCCCAAACAGATTTCATCCCGTAACAACCCTCGAAAAACCACTTGTTTTGCCTCGTGTGGTTCCGTACCCACGACTGGAAATTGTCCAAGTATCGCTCTTGCATCTGAGACGATAGCCTAGGAAATGGAGACATGAAAAAAAAGCAAGGAAAACCTTCAGGAATTTGAGAGAATTCAGCCGATTGATCAAAGCAAATGCGCAGTTCTTACAAATTGCAAAAGCTGAAATGCAATTTAAAAGATTCTGGAAATTGGTTCTCAGTCCGGCCGGACTCTTCCTCAAGTTGACTAGGTCAACTCTGCAGCCAGCTGCTCTTAAATTGGAAACATTTCCAAACCAAGCCCTGTTCAAGCTTCCTTGAAACTGCGTGCTCCCATGGTTTCAATCAACCACTGCCAACACCACTTCCGCCCCGGGCTCGTGCAACAGTGCAATTAATTAAATATCAGTGCATATAGGCATAAATTTTGACCAGTTCAAATTTTTGTGCATGTTTCATTTTATTTATTTTTGATCAACCTACTTGCTTATTTGCCAAAATAAAAAGAAGGTAATCACTAAATAAAGGTGCAAGATACAGGTTCCGCCTCAAGGGCGCCTTTTCAAATACAAGTCAAATCGTCTGGACAATACACACATTTTGTCTAAAAAAAAACATCAAAAGAGGACTACTCGGAGTCCTGCTCGTCATCCGAGCACTCGATGTACTGCCCCGCAGCAGCCGGGTCCACCGAGGATAGGTACTCTCCAAATTCCTCCAGGCGAGAATACGCGAAAGGCCGCCTCTGAACCTGCGAACTCGAGGACTCTCCCTGTTCGTGCCCCTAGTACGAAGAGTGACGAGCTCCGAACCCCGCCGTCTCGCCCGAGAACTGGCCAAATCCTTGCGCAAAGTCCGCTCCACCAGTCATGGAGGCAGACGAATCTCTCGGCCTAGACCGCCTCGGCTCATGTACAGCCGCACTCGTCCGGGAATTACACCGCAGGAACTCCACGAGTCTCCTGGCATAATTGGCCCACCCGTCCAACTGTCTCACAGCCTGGTTGTACGTACGGCCAGACACCTGCAAACCAGGAAAGTCATCAAAAGACAAACAGAAAGCACAAATGCAACATTTGCAGAATGCCACTATCAAGTACAGGAAATCAAATCACAATTTCGTCTCCAGACGTTAAATTCCAAGTTAGTTTTCACTAACGCTCTCTCCAGACGTTAAATTCCCAGTTAGTTCTCACTAATGCTCGTCTCCAGACGTTAAATTTCCAGTTAGTTTTCACTAACATTCGTCTCCAGACGTTAAATCCCAAGTTGACATTTGACATTCAAACGCTCACTTCCGTCTCAAGTCGACGTTTGACATTCAAACGCTCTCTTCCGTCTCAAACCTACGTTTGACATTCAAACGCTCAATCCCGTCTTCGGACATCAAATCACAACCTCGTCTCCAGACGTTAAATTCCCAGTTAGTTTTCACTAACGTTCATCTCCAGACGTTAAATTCCCAATTAGTTTTCACTAACGTTCGTCTCCAGATGTTAAATCCCAAGTTGACGTTTGACATTCAAACGCTCACTTCCGTCTCAAGTTGACGTTTGACATTCAAACGCTCATTCTAGCCTCAAATCGACATTTGACATTCAAACGCTCAGTCCCGTCTTCGGACGTTTAATCATAATTCCGTCTCCTGACGTCAAAATTCCCATTGGTTTTCACCAACGTTCACTTCCCCGGCCGCCAGTCGTAAGCCCGATCGTCCCACTACAGTGGCCATCAAGGTAAGCCCGTACAACAATCCCTCTTCATCCATCCTCGTAAGTCCGAATACCCTCTTCACTCCAGCAAGTGAATGTTCACTTCCCCGGCCGCCAGTCGTAAGCCCGATCGTCCCACTACAGCGGCCATCAAGGTAAGCCCACACAATAATCCCTCTTCGGCCATCCTCGTAAGCCCGAATACCTCTTCACTCCAGCAAGTGAACATTTACTCCCCCGGCAGCTAGTCGTAAGCCCGATCGTCCCACTACAACGGCCATCAAGGTAAGCCCGCACAACAATCCCTCTTCGGCCATCGTCGTAAGCCCGGACACTCCTCCCCGGCAGGATCCTAAGACTATCCATCTAAGGAAGAAAACGTCAATCAACCCCCTCAGTTCCTAACTGACCCCGTCTGAACTCTGGACGCTTTTCCCCAGCAATGTGTCAATCTCTCCCGTATCCCGTTCCTAACCCCGTTGTTAGAACGTCAATCCTTCCGTGTTGTTAATAACGTCGGTTTAACACAACCATTCCCATCATTGCCACCCTATCCCCAGCGGATAAACCTGGCAGTCATCATGAGTCCAGTACTCAAGGCACGAACGCCTTCGTCTCAGGATAAACACATCCTCACAACTCCGGTCTGAGGCGCCACACGCCCTCGTATGTTCAGCAACTCCGGTCTGAGGCGCCACACACCCTCGTATGTTTCAGCAACTCCGGTCTGAGGCGCCACACGCCCTCGTAAGTTCAGCAACTCTGATCTGAGGCGCCACACACCCTCGTATGTTCAGCAACTCCGTTCTGAGGTGCCACACGCCCTCGTATGTTCCATCAACTCCGGTCTGAGGCGCCACACGCCCTCGTATGTTCAGCCATCCCTGTCTGAGGTGCCACACGCCTCGTATGTTCAGCCATCCCGGTCTGAGGTGCCACACGCCCTCGAAGGTTCCAGAAACCCCAGGTTCAGATGCCTTACAATAGTCTCCATTCAGGTTCAGGTACCTCGCAATGGTCTCATTCAGGTTCAGACGCCTCACAACAGTCTCGCTCAGGTCAAGGTCCCCACGCGCGGCTCCTTGCACCTACGAACTACGATCGGCTTTATTCTCGCTCGGGATACGTAGGAATCCTTTCGCTAAGGGTCCAGCCAGCTGACCGCCCAGGTCTCTTTCAAAGTAAGGCATCCCCCGATTTGGATCCTTATCTTTTTTCAACGACCCCACTTCCTCCGAAAGTGACGTCGCTGAGGGGCTAACTGTAAGTACCCAAATCCGGATCGCCAAAATCCGTTAGAAGTTAATCGAAATCCGTTAACTGGCCCACTCCGGGTTAATCGAAACCCGTTAAGCTCCCCGTTCCCAAGCCAACGAGACATCTCGGGACTGCCCCGTGCATCCCAACATCAAAGCGTACTCAACACACGTCGTCGCACGTAAAAGTACGGCTTTCCCTGAAAAACACACTTTTCGGCACTTTACGGGGGCATTTCGAACATTTTCCGGATAGTTATTTTAAAAAGGATAAAACCGGGGATAATGGCACGAAATCCCGTAACCTGGTGAGTCACAGGGACACTTGGCGTGCATGCCACAGCTCCCTCGACAACATCAATCAAAAATCAGTGTGAAAAGACTAAAATACCCCTGGTATGCAGTCTAAGTCCGGCCGGACTCTTTTGCAGACAATCCAGAATTGCCAGCAAGTCCCTCCAATTTCCAAAGTTTCACAAAACCCCCTGGTTTTCACCCTCAGGCCGTCTGGACTCATCCTGAAATTTTACCTATAAATACAGAGGCTGTCAAAGCCATTGAAGAACACAAAAAATTACTCCCTTTCCTCCCAAAGCCACGGCCCAAACTGGTTTTCACCTTTCTCGAGCCCCCGTTTCGCCTCGATTAGCGTGAAAACTCTATATTTCGATCAAATACGACCCCCACCACCTCGAAACACCGTTCCAAACACATCTTCGTATCCCTTATACGCCCACCGAGCCAAAGGAGCCGACCCTAGCCATAGGTAGCTCCCTCTCTCTTTAAACTCTCGTTCCATCTCGGTTTACGCACCAGTCGCTACAACCGTTTCGGACGAACGATGTTGAAATGTAGACGTCATCGTCTAACGGGGTCCGATATGTTTTAGTCCCTGATCCTCTTCTCTTCCCGTAAGAGAAGTAATCTTGGGTTAAAACGGCGTTTCGGCCCCGTTCCGTTACTTTTTATGTCATTTACAATTCCGAATCGTTTGATCCGTCGATCTTCATTTACTTTTATGTCATTTACAATTCTGGATCGTTTGATCCGTCGAACGTCCTTTACTTTTACGCAACTTTACAATTCCGAGCCGTTTGGCTCGTCGATCGTACTTTACAATTCCGGGTCGTTTGATTCCGTCGATACCGCACTTTAAATACTGTCATTTACAAGTCCGAGCCATTTGGATCGTGTTAGTATTTACTTTTCAAACTCCGAGTCGCAAACCGATTCGTTGATCGCATATCATTTAATGCTTTTTTCCCGTAAAAATGCTAACAATGTAATGCCCAGTTCAAAACCGGACTCTCTTTCAAAACGCGCGAAATGACGTTTGGCATCCAAACGCTCATCTTCAAACTTAAAAGCCGCCATTTGACACTCAAATCATTTAATGTTTTTTTCCCGTAAAAATGCTAACAATGACACGCCCGGTTCAAAATCGGAGTTCGACATTCGAACTCTCTTTCAAAATGCGCAAAATGACATTTGGCATCCAAACGCTCATCTTCAAACTCAAAAAACCGACGTTTGACATTCAAATGCTCTTTTCTTAAAAGTCAACATTTGACACTTAAGTTAAACGGTTAAAATCAGCATTCGCGCCATTTTTTCCTAAAAACTTCCAAAACCGACGTTTGTCATTCAAACGCTCGCCTTTTCAAACAAAATCCCATAATCAATGTTTGACATTCAAACCAAGATTAAGCTTGTCATTCAAGCCCCCATTTTAAAAATGCAAACACACACATGCACACATTTTCGAGAAAGGTAGAAAGACTCGTCATACGAGGCATTTTGGATGATCTCAATATACTCTTCCCGAAACGTAACGTGACCTACAAACCTAATAATCTCTGGTACTAAAAAGCTTTTTACTCGTTTTTGCTACCAATAAAAATGACACCCGGTTTTCAAAGTCCTTTCCTAAGTTTTTGCTACCAATAAAAACGACACCATTTTCAACCAAAATCCGTTTCTCAACGTTTGGGCTCAAAATACAAAAATCGCGTGGCGACTCCTCTCCTTCCCAAAAAAGCGAGGTCTCAGACACCAACCCTCCTCGAAAGACAGCCGCTTTCGCCGCGCACGATATTCGGGTAATTTCAGGGTCCGATTAGATCAATTTCCCACGTATCAAATGACCACGTTGGTATTACCAACATTTACTCTGTTGATGGGAGTCTAGGGATGTCCGCAAATCGCTGACACTTGTCACATTTTCTTATTCGAGAGAGTGCGGGATCAAGGATGTCCGCCACAAACTCCTTATTGTGACCATATGAGTTTTTACGCATCAGAGGAGAGGTTTGGTGAATGACCTTCTGTAAAGTATTCCATCTTTAAATGTGTATTTTGCAGACACCTTTTTGATGATTCTTCCTCTAGTTTGATCCTCAGGGAGGGCTTCCTTTTTGATGTAATCCTTGATTTCATCTACCCAATCCCTCTCTTATTCCTCAATATTGTTAACTTTAACCCGATCTATGGCAGGCGCCTTTACGAACTCGATTTGACAGTCTGCATTTAGATCCTCAATTTCTTGCTCGGTGATTCTTGATAGGAGGTCTGCTTCTGCATTGCCCTCTTTCATTATTTGGTTAAGCTCGTAGTATTCAAAGCTTTTGAGAAGGGTTTTTGCTAGACCGCAATACTTCGCTAATACCAGGTTTATCGTATCATACTCCCCTTTTATTTGATTAACTATGAGCTGAGAGTCGCTGTTTATCTCTAGATTTGGAACACCCATGTCCTTAGCTAGCTCTATGCCCGCGAAGATTGCTTCGTATTCGGCATGATTGTTTGATGCTTCAAATTTAAATCTTAGGGCTCTTTCGAATCTTTCCCCGCACGACATGATCAGAAGTATGTCTGCGCCCCTTATCAGTTTACTCGTGGATCCGTCAACAAACAAAGTCCATATTTCTTATGGACGCTCCTTGATTAGGGCTGTATCTGGTTCTTGACTTTCTTGGGTTTCTACCTTTTCCTTTTCCCCAACTCGTTGTCCGCAAGTTTGAATGATATTTCTGCCACAAAGTCTGCTAAGGCTTGCGCTTTGATGGTCCTTCTTGGTGAGTAGGTGATTTGGAACTCAGTGAGCTCTATAGACTATGCTAACGTTCTACCTGAGGACTATGGTTTGTGCAAGACTTTTTTAAGTGGTGCTTCTGTGAATACAGTGATTGGGTGTGCGAAAAAAATAAACTCGTAATTTTCAAGCAGCTACAAGCAAGGCATAATCTAACTTCTCTATATTGAGATAGCAACTTTCTATGACGAAACGCCTTTGATACATAATAAAATGGCTTTTGGGAGTTACATTCCTCCCTTACAAGAACAACGGCTACTACCAGGTCAGTAGCTATTAAAAATAGAAAAAGTTTTTCCCCGGGCACCGGGCTGCTGAGAAAAGGGGGCTGCCCGAGGTATTTTTTGACTTATACAGTAGCCAGGTCGCATTCTTCATTCCATGCGAACTTGTTGGCCTTCTTCCCCCCTTTGAGAGTTTTGAAGAAGGGGAGGCATTTCTCTGCCGACTGCGAAATGAAGAGGCCAAGTGCTGTGATGCGCCCATTTAGCTTTTGCATATCCTTCACGCATGCAGGAGGTTTCATGTCTAGCAACGCTTAGATTTTCTTGGGGTTTGCCTCGACTTCGCGTTGATTGACCATGAATCCTAGAAACTTGCCTGCCTTTACACCAAATGCACATTTTAGGGGATTTAATTTCATGTTGTTGCGGCACAAGATGGAGAAGTTTTCTGCCACGTCGAGTTTGTGGGAATTCTCTTTTCTTTTTATGACCATATCATCAATATAGGTGATAAGTGTCTATTTTATAGGCAGTTAGATGCTAAATATGTACTTTATTTAGTTTAGTTTTAATCATTTTAGTTTAATTTAGCTCATATTTGTACTTGTTTCGCGGATTTTATACTCGGTGGTATGTTGTTATAATTTAACAGGAGTTAGGTACTTTTTTTGAGTAAAAAGGGCATGGAGTTAATCTTATGCGAGTAGAAGGATCAAAATTGGAAAAAGAAAATTGGATCAGACCAAACCAGTAGATGCTAGGCCGAGCACCCCTATAGACTCGGCCGAGCAGATCAAAGCCGAATAGGCATGTCTTATGGAAAGTTGTGCTCGACTGAGCAGGTCATATGACTCGGCCGAGCAGCACCTGTTATCAGCCAAAAGGTGCCTTTTCAAAGTGTGGAGGCTTTTGGAGAAATTGGTGCAACTTTTGACCCAAACACCTATAAATAAGACATGAAATCAGTGATCCAGATATCTTGAAACTATTGTAAACATAATCCAATACAATTAGCAATTTATAAACATCATTATTCCGAGATTTGTAAGTTCTTGAGCACTATTTTGGAGATTGAAGAAATAAAGTTTTTTAAAGGTTTATTTTCAGCCATTGTTTTCCGAATAAGTATCTCTTTCCATTCCTCATTATTTATGCCTAATTCATCTTTTACTATATTTATCATGGCTAATGACTATCCCCTAAATTCTTGTAATTGGAAACTCAACTTTATGTGTTTATCTTATTAAATAATGATTCTTTCCTATTCTTCATCTCTTAATCAATTTTTTTAATGTCATTGTTAAACTCCTACGGATATGAAGACGTCTATATTTGTATGAATATTAGTTAATCAAGCGATGGACTTAGCCGTGAATATTGATTAACGTAATCATATGAATTAAACTAGGAAATATTAATCACGAGAGTAGATTAATTGCCTAGTGATGATCCTTTAGTGGAAAGTACATGGATTTAATATAAACTTAATGGGTTTTCACTAGTGTACGGAACCATCAAGAGAAATGTCGTGTTAGTATTAAAATACATGTGCTATCTTGCTTGATTGTGAGAAAATAGAACGAATAGCATATCATCCTTGATTATGACTTGATCATTTTTATAAAACCATGGTTGTTTGGTGAATACATGGTTGTTTGAGTCACAATCACGGGAATACCTTCATCATTTATAATTCAACATAAGTTAGAGTAATATTGCATATTTTCTAGATAATTATAAACAAAACAAATTCTCGCCCAATCCATTTTCATTCATAACTATTAATTAAAATCAATTATTAGTCTAAAGTAAACATTTTCCTCGTGGGATCGACCCACATTTGTCGTTTCTATACTACATATACATCGTGGACTTACAGTATTAAAATAAGCCATTAGGTTTTGGATTAACAAGTTTTTGACGCCGTTGTCAGGGACAACGGTTTACTATTTTAGTAATTGCTTTAACCATTTACATTTTTTTCTTGTTTATTTATTTTATTTTTATCTAACACCCCTTCCAAATATTTTTGTTTTTTAAGAAAAAGGGGTCGAGCTAATGACCTTAAGCAAGCATCATCGGAATGGTGAACCGATGTATTATATTTTTTATAAATTTTTACCGTTTTTAGTATATTTATTATTATTATTATTATTATTATTATTATTATTATTATTATTATTATTATTATTATTATTATTATTATTATTATTATTATTATTATTATTATTATTATTGTTGTTTTTGTTGTTGTTGTTGTTGTTGTTATTATTATTATTATTATTATTATTATTATTATTATTATTATTATTATTATTATTATTATTATTATTATTATTATTATTATTATTTTATTAATCATTGTTTTTGCCATTTTCCACAAAGCCCTCTTGTCTTATTCTCTCTCTCTCTCTCTCTCTCTCTCTCTCTCTCTCTCTCTCCAAACCCCTGAGCTCTGAAAAATCACCACCACCTCATTAAGTTTATTTTCCCAACCCTCGTTTTAATTTTATTGTTACTTTGTTTTGGAAACATTGGGGTCAATGTTTGTCTCAAGTGAGGGTATTATTGTTTTTTAGTTTATCTTAGTTGCATGATAATCTAGTTTCTCATATCTTCTTTATGTATGCATTAGTTAGTTTCATGTTAAATTAGTGTTCATGTTTCATTTTTATTGTATGCATGTTAAATTATAGCATTTTTTTCAAAAATAAAAAATAATAATTATTATTATTATTTTATTAATCATTGTTTTTGCCATTGCTTATTAGTTGCCTTGGTAACCCATCTTCTATCTCATAATTCTATATCTTTTATTGTTTAAAATTTTTAGAAAATGAACCTAAAAGTATACTAGAAAGTGGATAAAATAATCATAAATTGATATAAAGCTAATAAATTATACTTTGTTGCATGATTGTTGATTTATGAAACTTCTTGAATTTATTGGGCACTTGGATGGACTTTTTCACTAAAAAGTTTTTTTTCATTTCTCATGTATTGCTAAATTTTAGCATTTTATTTTTCTTCCTATAAACTTATCACTTGAAGCACTTTTCGAATCATTCCCTTTCCCGTTTCACTTTCAAGGCTAGTTTAAAATTTTTAGAAAATGAACCTAAAAGTATACTAGAAAGTGGATAAAATAATCATAAATTGATATAAAGCTAATAAATTATACTTTGTGAAGCAGTGTTGATTTATGAAACTTTTGAATTTATTGGGCACTTGGATGGAATTTTTTCACTAAAAAAGTTTTTTTTTTATTTCTCATGAATTGCTCAACTTGGGAATTAGATTTTATTTTTCTTCCTATAAACTTATCACTTGAAGCACTTTTCGAATCATTCCCCTTTCCCGTTTCACTTTCAAGGCTAGTTAAATAAAAAAAATGCATACATCTTGTTAAAAGCTCTTCACTTAAAAATCATTAGTAGAGTGTGATGTTGTAAAAATAAGATGCATTATGTTACTTTTCAAAAGTCTTTAATGACTTATGTCATTATCCCTTTTTAAAAGAAGGTGATTCATTTTTTCTAGCCTTGATATTCTCCAATTACACTTTTGATTCAAATTGAATGTCAATTGGTGCTTTCTATGTTTGAAAAATGTGATCTTTGTCATTAATAGAACATTTCATCCATCTTATTTAATTAAGTATCAAAACTTAATTTTTTTTTATTGTTCACCAAGCATTCGAAGTAAAAAATTTCTTTTTAAAGTCCATCCATTATTGGTCCAAAAATTCATTTATATCGCTAAATCATTTTATTCTTATGCTTAGTAGGATTCATTAGTAATATATAAATTTATACTTTTTGATTTGCTTTCTAATATCTTTTTAGGATCCTTTTTCACAAGGTTTTTAACTATAAAAGGTATGGAGCAATAGAAATAAAGTTTTTTGAAAGTTTATTTTCAGCCATTGTTTTCCGAATAAGTATCTCTTTCCCTTCCTCATTATTTATGTCTAATTCATCATTTATGATATTCATTATAGCTAGTGAGTAATCCCCCAAATTCTTGGGGTTAGAAACTCGACTTCATGTATTCACCTTATTAAATCATGCTTATTTTCTCTTCTTCATCTTTTAATCAATTTTCTTCATGTCATTCTTAAACGCCTACGAATATGAATACGTCTATATTTGTATGAATCTTAGTTAATCAAGAGATATACTTAGCCGTGAATTTTGATTAACGGAATCATATGAATTAAACTAGGCATTATTAATCACGAGAGTAGATTAATTGCCTAGGGATGATCCTTTTGTGGAAAGTACGTGGATTTAATATAAACTTAATGGGTTTTGACTAATGTACGGAAGCATCGAGAGAAAGGCCGTGTTAGTGTTAAAATAAATGTGCTATTTTGCTTGATCGTGAGAAGATAGCACAAATAGCGTATTGTCCTTGATTAAGACTTGATCATTTTTATAAAAGCATGGTTGCTTGGTGAATACATGGTTGTTTGAGTCCAATCACGGGAATACCTTCGTCATTTAGAATTCAACCTATGTTAAAGTAATATTGCATCTTTTCTAGATAACATAAATAAAACAAATTCCCCCCAATCCATTTTCATTCATAACTATTAATTAAAAGCAACTATTAGTCTATAGTAAACATTGTCCTCATGGGATCGACCCGCATTTGTCGTTTCTATACTACATCTACATTGTGCACTTGCGGTATTAAAATAAGCCGTTAGGTTTTGGCTTAACAATAGGCTTCAAGTTTTTTGCCTATTTGGTCCTCAAAAACAATATTGACCATCCTCTAGTGTGTGGCTCCTACGTTTTTTAGCCCAAAGGGCATCATTGTGTAGTAGTAAGTCTTGCTCGCGGCTATGAAAGCGACCGAGGCAAAATCTTCTGGAGCCATATTAATTTGATGGTAACCAGAGTATGCGTCGATGAAACTCAAGACCCTATGTCCGGTTATAAAGTCCACCAATCTGTCAATTTGGGGAAAAGGGAAGTAATATTTGGGGCAAGCCTTGTTGAGGTCTGTGAAGTCAACACACATCCTCCATTTTCCAATTGACTTTTTCACCATCACCACGTTTGGGATATAATATTTCTTTGATTATCCCAGCTTTGAGTAGCTTTTCTACCTCTTCCTTGATCGCGATCTCCTTCTCGGGAGATAAGTATCTTGATTTCTGATGGATGCGTTTAAAGGTGGAGCTATCATTAAGCTTATGGACTATAACGTCCTCTCTAATTCCTTACATATCCTCTACCCTCCATGATAACACATCACTGTTCTTTCTTAGGTATTCAATCAAGATTCTCCTTTCCTCGGGGTGAATTTCCAGACCGACCTCAACTTTTTCCTCGGGATAGTTGATGTTGACTATCACTTCCTCGAGCTCTTCATTAAGCCAGATATCTCTTATCTTTATGTTATGAAGTGTGTTAATTATGATCGTGGGGGGATAAGAACTTGCTCCTAGGAGAGCGGACATGAAGTATATGATTTCTCGGTCTATGTCCACTAGGGTTCCCCTATCCACACATCCTCCAGCAACCGGTGCAATTCTCTTTGTATTCCTGCTCTTCTTGAGCTCAATTTTAGTGGAGTGGAAGGAGAGCATTCCCACAAACTTGGGCTGCGGGCATTTTCTTTTGCTCCGTTTTGCTTCCTCCCCCACTTGCGAACAAGAGACTTTGTTTTTCATCTTTCTCTTCTCCTCCAAAGTTTTGAGGAATCTCTCGGGCTGGTTCTTTATGACCACCACTTCGCCAGGTGTGTTGAATTTTATTCTTTGGTGGGGGACAGACGCCACAATTCCCAGTGTGGCCTGAGTGACTACGAGCTGGGATTGTAGGTCTATGACTGATGGATGTGTTTTCACCCATCCAAAGGATATATCTTTAGATCAATTTTATGCTCAACCTTGGGTTATTTGATGCCTTTTTGGAGTGTTTATAAGTATAGGGAAACGAAGGAGAAAGTCCGGAACATTGATCTTAATGAAGGAACGATCAAGAGCGGAGCGGCAAAGGAGGTGAAAATGGAAATTACATAGGAAAAATGGATATGCCCCTGAGAATTCATTACCATTGGATAGTACTCGTCGAGAGCTTTGCAACGATATGTGGCATGTCCCAACATAGTCTGTATGAATAAGTTATTACCTCCGAAAGTTCCAGAAACTTGATTTTTGTGTCACCAATGAGGGTGAGATGGCCCCCTCCTTTTCCGTGGCAATTTTGGACCTCTTTCTGTGGCAAAATTCATAGCAAACTCCCCTTTCGCGACAACTTCAGTAGAATCCTCGTTAGACTAACACCTCTAGCATATTTTTGGATCTCTTTGTATCTCTTCTCGTCTCTTCTTCTCTTGTACATATTAAATGAGGTTTTATAATTATTTTAAAATTCAATAACAAGGTTTTATGCTTTTGATTTTAATGGCCCTTCGCGGCTAAATTATTTTATTTGTGGATTGGGTAAGTAAAAATTTAATCTTTATGCTATTGATTTAATTCTTCATATCTCTCTCATTCTTGTTCTTCTTAACACTCTTAATTCTCATTCTTAGGATTCAATTGTATGATTAAGATACTTTTGGCATTTGAATTTAATTGGGTATAAATCATTTCACTCACGTGGATGATTTATACATTGACCATTGTTGAGAATATTAGATTTAATTTATGACTTCATCGAAATCCATGAATCTAGGTTCTAATGTTCTTATAATTTAAATAGAATTTCTTGAATGTTTATATTGACTTCACGGAGATATAAAAAAGATAGATATATTAGGGTTTTAATGTTTTATCGACTTTACGGAAGATATTAATATCTTAAATATATATTTTTTTGAATGAACCCTTGAATGAGATTGAATTCTTTTCTCATGATTTATATAGCATAAAGAGACAATTGTTATGATAATCTATGAATCCCTTGCTCACTTGATTTCTTTAACTGTTTTATTTTGTTTTCTTAGATTAATAATTGCTCAAATAATCAAACCCCCTTCTCTTGGTTACTTTTATACATTAATAAAATATACTTGTTTCACACTCGTCTCTATGGATTCGACCCTTATATGAGTAAATATTACTACATTGGTAATTAGTACACTTGATAGGTTATTATTAAAAGAGGGAGATTTCCTTTATCATGTTTTTGGCGTTGTTGACGCGGACTTGTGTTGCGAACAAGTTAATTTTATTAGTGTATTGTAAATAGTTTTCTTTTATTAGTTTCTTTTTAGTGTAAATAATTTTCTTGTATTATTTTCTTTTTCTAGTTGTTTGAAAATTAAAGGTCATGCATGAATCAAATTCCAATGAGAATTTGGCTAGGGAAGTAAGACAATTAATTGCTATGTTCAATGCGAAAAGTGATTCGCCTAATGCCAATATAATACAAGATGAATGTTCCTGTTGTGGATTATATTCTCATGCTACTAATGATTGTTCGTGTATGACATATTTTCATGAGTATTCTCCACAGGTATAAAAGAGGAGTTCGTTCCAGGCATGGAAATCTATATTCCCCCAATTGTTATACACAAGGGTGGGGGAACCATTCAAGCCAGACATGGAACAATCATGAGCCACTTATTATGATCCACCACAAATTACAAAGCAACCACGGTAGGAGGCTCTGACAAGATTGAAAGAGGAAAATCGTCAAGAATAACAACAATTAGGTGCAACCATAGGTAGGTTGGAAGCACAAGTTAATAAATTGGTAGAGGATTTGAGGGGTTGTTTGCAAGAGACTAGTCTTATCCATCCTGAAAAAAATGAATGGGAGGATGATTCCATTATCGATGAATTACCAAGTCTCTCTCCGTATGTCGCTAGTAATGTTGTTGTTGATGAAGATGTTAATTTTGAAGAAGATGGGGTGGAAGAGAAATTAAAAGATGATGAGGGCGTTCATGTTGATGAGGTTGGCCCCGACCAAATTGACGAACAATTCCTCAATGAAGACCTTCTCCATCCCATTTAAAGCATGAAAATCTCCATCATTCTTGTACCTCCACCTATTTTTGAGGGTGAAGAAATTGGCGAAGGTTTGGAAGAGAACACACCCAAAAAGATGAAACGTAAAAAATGTCCTTGGGTACTAAATGATCTCAAAGCACGAGGAATATATATGGGGCATGAACTGAAAATAAGGATCCATGAAACCATGAAGTAGGCTAAAAGACGAAATGTGAAGTCCAAACGTGAACTACGATCGGGCTAACGACCTTAACCAAATGTGCTTATTGGGAGGCAACCAAGTAGGTACGTTTTATTTGCTTTATCTGTTTGTTGGGTCATATCATCATTTGAACACAAGGCATGTCTTAGTTCTCTTTTCTATGAGGACATAGCTTATTTTGAGTTTGGTGGTAGATATATATATATCCGAGTTTGTGGGTTTATAGGGGAGTGTATATAGTGTCACCCTACAAAAAAATAGATTTAAAAAAAAATCTTTTCATATTTTGGGGTGTTGGTAATAGTCTATGATGATTTGAGATTTCTTAGTTTTAAAATTTTGAGCGTTATTATAAATATGAGAATATAATTGCATTGAAACATGTAAAGTATGATTAATTCACCTTTCACTTCCATGCTATTTTTCTTGATTATTGTTACCAATTTAGGAGACCTTTATAAGATCACTTTGGCATCTCGGGGTCCCTAGAACACGTTTGCATAACTGTTAATAACACATCAATTCGGCTATTCGGGAAGTGATTTTATGGCTATTTTCTTTGAACCATATTTGTGAACCCGTAACTTTCTAGTCACTTATATAAAAATTTCGCTAGAACTCCTCTTGAGCTTGAAAAATATTGGAATCTCTCACAAAGTGGGAGGTAATCTTAGATCACCATTTGCCTTCTTTTGTACCCTCATTATCCTACCATTTTAACTTATATATTATTTTCTCAGCTTTTTAAGAAAGTAAAACTGGGAATTAATGGAAATTGTGGGTGATGTGTGAAAAATCAAGGGTGAAAAGTGGTAATGAAAAGAAAAAAAAGGGTCATGAATTGTATTATAAAGAGGAAATTGAGCAAAGTATTATATATATATTATTTGGGATATATATGTGCAAAGAAAAGAAAATTTTGAAAAGTCTTGCTTTTTCTCATGTTAAAGTGGAATGTGACCAAAGGAAGAAAGAAATGTGATCAACCTCTTTTTGTGAAAATATGCAAAAACATGGAGCGGAGAGATAAAATTCAAAGTGAGGATATATGTTGAAGACTTTCTAGTTTTCCTTGCTTGACTTCGTATGTCCTTATCTTCTTTTGTAACCGTGAACATAGCCCGCAATTGTCACGATATGTTACAAGCCATAAGCCATATTTGATCCCTTGATAGTAGTCGGGTTGCATTTGTGTTTAAACATGCATATTATTGTCCTTGTATAGAAATTTATACATCATCATTGATTTAGAGTATGACACAAGTGACCCTATAAAATATCTTACTTTGATAACATTTACCTTCCCATTATTATTCATTCATATTATCATATTGTGGTGGAGAATTATAAGTTAGATGCATACATGTAAATATATTTCCATATTCATGATAATACTTGCAGATTATGTGTGTTGTAAAGATTTTGAGACTTGTTTGACCAACAACCTTTTATATGACTTGAACAATTCCAAAAATATTTATTTATTTGTTTTAGTTTAGTTAGTTAGTTTTATTTTGTTTATTATTTTTTTTTTACTCGAGAACGAGTAAAAGATAAGTTTGGAGGTATTTGATAAATGTGTTGTCATCCATCCAAAGGATATATCTTTATACCTATTTTATGCTCAACCTTGGATTATTTGATGACTTTTTGGAGTGTTTATAAGTATAGGGAAAAGAAGTAGAAAGTCCCGTATATTGATCTTAATGAGTATAAAAGTAACGATCAACAGCGGAGCGGCAAAAAAGGAAGAATAGAAATTACAGAAGGACAAAATGGAGATGCCCCTGAGAATTCATTACCACTGGATATTACTTGTTGAAATCTTTCCAACGATATGTGGCATATCCCAATCGAAGTTCGTATGAATAAGTTATAACCTGCGTAAGTTTATCGAGGAGCGCACGCACCCGAGGAGGAGGAGTGCCCGCTCCCCAATTCCAGAAACTTGATTTTCGTGTCACCAATGAGGGTGCGATTGCCCCCTAAAAGGGTGTGGTTGCCCCCTCTCTTTCCGTGGCAAAATCCATGGCAAACTCCCCTTTCGCGACAGTTTCAGTAGAATCCTCTTTAGACTTGATTTTTGACACTTGTTTCCTAATTTTGACCCTCCTCTCCTACCCTATTATATAAACAACACCTATAGCCATATTTTTGGATATCTCTGTATCTCTTCTCCTCTCTTCTTTTCTCGTACATATTAATTTTTTTTTATAATTATTTTGAATATTCAAGAACAAGGTTTTATGCTTTTGATTTTAATGGCCCTTCGCAGCTAAATTATTTGATTCGTGGATTGGGTAAGTAACAATTTGATCTTTATGCTATTGATTTAATTCTTCCTATCTCTCTCATTCTTGTTCTTCTCTACACTCTTAATTCTCATTCTTAGGCTTCAATTGTATGATTAACATACTTTTGACCTTTGAATTTAATTGTGTATAAATTGTTTCACTCACATTGATGATTTATACATTTACCATTGTTAAGAAGATTAGATTTAAATGATGACTTCATGGAAATCAATGAATCAAGGTTGTAATGTTCTTATGATTTAAATTGAATTTCTTTAATGTTTATATCGACTTCACGGAAGGTAAAAACAAGATAGAGATATTAGGGTTTTAATGTTTTTATTGACTTTACGAAAGATATTAATATATTAACTCTATATTTTTGTGAATGAACTCTTGAATGAGATTGAATTCCTTTTTCATGATTTATATATCATAAAGAGACAATTGTTATGATCCTCAATCCATGAATCTCTTACTCTCTTGATTTCTTTAATTGTTTTATTTTTGTTTTCTTAGATTAATAATTGCTCAAACAATTAAACCCCCTTCTCTTCCTCTATTTTCACTTGAAGTCAATCGTCCCCTTCACATGGAAGGTATGGTTGGTGAACCCATCCGGTAATCCGGTATAAGGAGTGAGAAGGGCTTCGTACATTTTATCTCTACCAAAGTGTGATAGTAGAGAATGTCTCCGATCGCGTTGGTGTCAATGAGCACCATGCTTATGTTTGCCCGGCTGATCCTCATTCTGATGGTCAAGGGCTGGGTGGAATGGAAGAGAGTGGAAGCGAGCTCGCTTCTTTTGAAACCTATTTCTTGCTCTTCTTCTGAAGCCAAGGACGGAATCAAGAAGACCTTTTCTATGGTCTTAATCTGATGAGACAACTGGGTGTTTGAGGGAGCCTCTACTCCCAATTGTTGTTGTTGTTGCCTTTGACCCAGTTGGCTAGCCCGTCGTTATCAATATTTTGTTGAATAATTCTCTTCAGTTGTAAGCAATCCTCCGTATTGTGACCGTGATCATTATGATAGTCACAGAATTTGATTATTGAGCTTTCATTCGGTCTTCTTGTCATTAGAGGAAGAGGAGGGACTTCCATTGTCTTGAGGATGGCAGCCTGCGGTGCGGTCAGGGGAGTATATACAGTTTCATCCATAATATTCTTGAATTTTTCCATATTGCAGTTTCTATTTTTCCCCTGGCTATGACCGTGGCTGGATCCTTGGCTGGCCTCCTTGACATGTTCAATTCTTTCCTTGACCGGTCTGCGGGCTCTTTCGTGGAGGAAGCAACTGTGGCCCTCTCTTATATCTCCTCCACATCCTTCAGCCTATCCGAGGCAAAGTTCATCTTTAGGAAGCTGAAGGTCAGACTGCCCTCAAAATAGAGCATGATATCACTCTCGGACAGGTCCACGATTTTCTCGGACATCTTCCTGAACTGAGTGATGTAAGATTTGGTGGTTTCTACAGGCCCTTGTTTGATCCTAACCAGATCGGTCCTCGGTCTCGCGGGCTCACCTCCCCTAGCACATGAGTTTAAAAAGGCACTCCAGAATTGTTCAAAGCTAGAAATGGATTTTGGTTTGAGGGCCAGCATCCATGATAGGGACTTGCCCATGAATGAGGCAGCTAAGGCTTTGCACATTACAACCTCATCCTTAAGAAATAGGGCCATCTGCCCTTCAAATCTCCCCATGTGGCATTTTGCGTTTGTGTATCTGGGGGGGTTTCCTCTTTGGATGGGCGCGTTTGCGATTTTATCAGCAATAACATCCATGGTGCGACCACAGTTTGAACTCCATTGTTGGTGGGTTTCCCACATTTTTTGAATGAACTTTATGAAGTCTTGGTTCATGCTGTCTGTTTTCATTTTCTTGGAGGGAGAAATCACGGCCTTACCCTTGGTCTTAACCATGGTGATAGAACGGATTTATACTATCTATTTCCTATGTTCTCTGTCCCTTTTATTCTTTATATACATGTATTTAGTATAGGTTTGATGTATTTTTGAATGAATTATGTATTGAGAGAAATTATTGAGAAACAATGTAATTCGAGGGAGAATTAGAAAGTTTATACCTTGTAATCGAATTCAGCTTTCAAAGAGGACCAAGATCTTCATCTCTACATCAAATTGAATCAACAATCAAGCCAAAGAGTCAAGAATCAAAGAAGAAAATTTGAAAATTGGCAAGGGATGAGTCGTCCGGCATCACAGCTAAGTCGTCCCCATCCTTGGACGACGGAATCAGAGGCAGGAAGGTTGGGGACAAGTCGTCTCCTTCACCACCAAGTCTTCCCCATCGCAAGGACGACTGTAGCAGAGAGAGGAAAATCGGGGATGAGTCGTCCAAGAGAGGACGAGTCGTGCCTTGGCGAGCGAAAATTCAGGCGACGGGATTTTACGTTTTTAATTTTTGTTTTCCTGTTTTAGGTAGGGTTTGGAGAAAGGGAGTATATATATTCTCTATTTTATTATTGTATGAGAGAGGCTTGAACATTAGTTTGAGGCTAAGAACAAAATTAAGGCTTTTGATTATTCATGGAGGGCTAATCCCTTTCACTTTGGATTAGGGTTCTTTGAACCATTCTTTTTATGAATTGAAGTTTGTTTTCTCTTCCCCTTTATTTTCCTATTTCATAGTTTTATTTGTATTGCTTGATTATTATTGATTACTATGTTTCAGAAACTTGATCAATTTCTTAATTCTTTGTGATTGATTATTGCTAGAATTCTCTTCTACCGTGTCAGATTAGGGTTTTCATTGTAGCAATTTCATAAATCTTGTATGTGTCATCTCGATTTGTGATTTGGGTAAAACTAGATAATTATCTAATTGAAAGTATATTAGTAATTATTCTCAATCTTAGTTTCTTAAATCGAAATCAATTGTTATTCGAATTTCGACAGTGTCGGCTTAATTTGTTTATCAATTAGGGTTTTTAGTTGAGCGTGTCGCCGCTATTAACTATTATCAAAGAAAGAAACAGAAATTGAAATAAATCTCGCGATTGGGTGAATAGGGGAATAAAAGAAGGGATTTAACCAATGATATTCGGAATTAGAGTGGGGATAGAACCATGATCCAAAGTTCTCTTTAAATTATTGTTTACAACTCTATTTTCTTGCTTTAGTTTAATTACAACAATCAATTCAAACAAACTCCCAAACTGGTTGGTGACTATTACATAAACAAATAACCGTTCTTCAGTGGATCGACCCAGGACTTGTCCTTGCTGCAGTTTTGTAGCCGAGTCTTTGTAATTAATTTGTAGGCGTGCGACTTTAGCCTATCAAATTTTGGCGCCGTTGCCGGGGAACGGTGTTTATTTGTTTGTGTTCTTATTTAATTTATGTATTTTTTTTCTTTTATTTTTTTCTTATTTATCTTTTATCTCTTGATTAGTTTCACCCTTGTCCCTTTGTGGTGTGGATCATTGTATGGTCCATACCCGTTCAACTAATAATCTTCTTGAGCTTCGTGATCCAAAAATAGAAAAGACTTTCAGGAAGAGGAGGAAAAATTTGTTGGTAGAAGAGATGGAAATTAATAATCCAGACCCGCCATTGACGCTGAGGCAGAAAACTGCTCCAAATTGGACGGAGACACCACATGTAGTCACTTTTCCCGCTTTGCCTGCGGGAGTCACATTCGAGTTGAAACCGGGATTACTTAATCAATTGCCGAGTTTCAATGGGCTACCCGGTGAAAACCCGAATCAGCACGTATCTCAGTTCGTACAAGTTTGCAACAGCATGAAGCCTGCTAATCTTCCAATTGAGCAGCTTCTTCTTCGAGCCTCCTCCTTCACCTTGAAGGACAAAGCTAATATGTGGTATTATCATCTGGCCCCGAACAGTATAACCACACAGCGGCGAGATGAAGGAGGCATTTTTGGATGAGTTCTTTCCGGTGAACCAGATTAATGTCATGAAAAGGGACATTAGTAACATGGAACAGAAGGCGGATGAATCCTTTTACGAGTATTAAAACCGGTTTCATACTCTCACCAGGAGTTGTCCTTATCATGGTTATGATGAGGACCAGTTAATTATGTACTTCCAGGGGGACTGACTGATCAAGATAAGAGGATGGTTGATTCTTCTTGTGGCGGTAGTATTCTAAACAAAACCGCTGCAGAGGCTTAGAAATTGTTAGATGAGCTAGCAAAGAGTACCAGAACCCATGGTAGGAGGTCCAGTATTAGACAGGTTAGTGCTATAGGCACAAGCAGTGGGGAGAATGAGAAGCTTGAGTCCGAGGTCAAGGAGTTGAAATGTATGATGAAGCAGTTACTCTTGAGTCGAACGGAAGGTCGGGAGAATGTGAATTCAGTTGGGTTCCCACAGCAGCAGCAGAGACAGTATAACTATGGGGGTAATCAACCCAATGATAGATGGGGACAACCACCACAGCAGCAGCAACATCAGTCTACAGATGACATGGTTCGTTCACTAGCCCAGAGTATGACAATTATGACTAGTGGTTTTCAGCAGTATCAGCAGAAGACGGATGCTAGTATTGGTAACCTGGAGAGACAAATGGGGCAGATTGCAGAGGCGGTGGTAAGAATGGAAGCTAGAGAAGCGGCAAAATCATCACCTCAAACCGAAAACCTTACGAGAAGCAAAATGTTAGCGCGAGTGTATGTGAGGCGGAAGAAGAATGTTGATGGACGAGATGGTTTCTATAGATCTTTGAGCGAGAAAGTTGACAAGAGAGTTGAGCCGGAGTTGGTGGTAGAGAAGAATGTAAAGAAAGAGAAGGTTTTCGAGAAATATGTTCCACCACCATGTCGTGTATATGAGCCGATCCCACCTTTTTCGGAAGCATTGAAGAGAGACGCCTCAAAGGAGCATGACAAGGCTATTTTTGATACTTTCAAGAGGCTAGAGGTGAGCATCCCATTCTTGGACCTCCTTCAGGACCGTTAGAGATATGCCAAGTTTTTGAAAGAGTTGTGTACCACCAAGAGAAATCAGAAGCTAAGGAGTCAGAAAAAGATTAAGGTTATTGAACATGTTAGCGCGGTGTAAGTATCCAAATCCGGATCGTCAAAATCCATTAAGAGTTAACCAGAATCCGTTAACTGGCCCTTTCTAGGTTAACCGGAACCCGTTAAGCTTCCCGTTCTCAAGCCAACGAGGCGTTCGGGATCGCCCGTGCATCCCAACGTCAAAGCATACTCAACACGTTATCACACGTAAAAGTACAGTTTTCCCAAAAAACGCACTTTTCGAGACTTTTCGGGGGCATTTTGGACATTTTTCGGACATATTTAAAAAACGGATAAAAACCGGGAATAACGGGACAAAAACCCTAGCCTATGTGAGTCACAGGGGCACGTGGCACGCATGCCAAGCCCCTCCAATCAACATCAATCAAATTCCAAGGTGAAAAGACCAAAATACCCCGAGATTGAGTGTTGTCCACGGCGATTTTTATGAAAAACCGAATTGCCAACAAGTCCCCCAATTTTCCAAAATACCAAAAAACCTCCCCAAATTGAAGAAGAGTCCGTTCGAGCTGTTTTGCAAATTCACCCTATAAATCTGAGAATTTTGTCAAAACATTTCAAAAGGGGAAAAAATACAATCTCTCTCAAGAAACCCCACGGCCCTAGGCTGATCTTCCCCCTCCCGAGCCCCATTTTGTCTCGATTTGCGTGAAAACCACGTTTTCCAACCAAACATGAGCCAAACACGTCCTAAACACCTTTCCAAAGTCCTTTCGTATCCCATATACGTCCTTCCTAGCCAAAGAGTCAACACCTATCCGTTAGGTAACACTCTCACCCTCTAAATCCCATTTTGTCTCGATTTATGCATAAAATGCTACTTTTCGATCTGATCAAAGTTCTCAAAATGTAGACGGAACGTCTTCTATGGGGCTCGAAATGATCCTCCCTCTATCATCTTTTCTCCTCGAGAATAGTGATTTTGGGTTAAAACGGAGATCGAGTCCCGTTTTACTTTTCTGTCATTTACCGTTCGGATCGTTCGATCCGTTGATTCGTACTTTACCGTCCGAATCTTTTGGTTCGTGATCGTCATTTACAAGTCCGGATCGTTTAATCTGTTGATATCGCACTTACTTTGCGCACTTTACAAGTCCGAGTCGTTTGGCTCGTCGATCGCATCTTTACAAGTCCGAGTCGTTTGGCTCGTCGATCGCACTTTTACAAATCCGAGTCGTTTGGCTTGTCGATCGCACTTTTACCGTCCGAACCTTTTGGTTCGTTGATACTGTCAATTCAATACTGTCATTTACAGTCCAAACCATTTGGTTTGTTGATCGCATTTACTTTAAACATCCGAGTCACAAACTGACTTGTTGATCGTCTTCTATTTGCCATCATTTTCATCAAAATGGGTAACATCGTAATGCCCGATTCAAAACCAAAAATTCGTCATTCAAACTCCTTTTCAAACTCCCTCAAAACCGACGTTTGACATTCAAACGCTCATTTCCGTCTCAAAATGCGACGTTTGCCATGCAAACGCTCAATTCCATCTAAAAACCAATGTTTGCCACGCAAACGCTCATTTTCGTCTCAAAAACCGACGTTTGACATTCAAACGCTCATTTCCATCTCAAAACCGACGTTTGCCACGCAAATGCTCATTTCCGTCTCAAAAACCGACGTTTGTCATTCAAACGCTCATTTCAAACTCAAAACCGAAGTTTGTCATTCAAACCAAGAGTAAAGCTTGTCATTCAAGCTCCTTTACAAAAGCAACACGAACACACACACACATGCACACTTTTCGAGAAAGGTAGAAAGACTCGTCATACGAGGCGTTTTGGGTGATCTCAATATACTCTTCCCGAAACATAACCTGACCTCCAAACCTAACAATCTCTGGTCCTAAAAGCCTTTTGTAAATTTTTGGCTACCAATCAAAACGTCCCATTTTCCAAGCCTTTTTCAAGTTTTTGCTACCAATAAAAACGTTACGTTTTCAAAGCCATTTTCAAAGTTTGGGCTCATAATACAAAACGGCGTGGCGACTCTCTTTTCCAAGTGAAGTCCATTCGAAAGAACCGCTCACCGCGATCCGCGCGATCCGGGTAATTTCGGTTGGCGACTCATTGGGGACGTAACATGTTTTTCAAAAGCTGCCGGTTGTTTTAAAAACATTTTGTGGAGTCAAGCTTTTCGTTTATCCTTCCTCATTTTCGTGTACGTGTGTGTTTTCTTTAAGATTCGTGTTACTTCTCTTTTCTTTTCAAAAAAAAAAGGGAAATTTCAAACGGCTACGATTTCAAAACATTGAATTTGTTTCATAAAAAAAAGATATTGCTTTTCATCTCTTTCAAAATCATAACATGTTCATGCATTTAGTTCATATTTAATTTCTATGATATATTTTGAGCTAGCATAAATTCTTTAGAACACATTACGAAAATCTCTATTTTACTCGAAAAAAAAGAATTTAGTGACCGCACACTACTCGCTTGGCTTCTTGCCTCGGTACACCGCACGCTACGCGCGCTTGCGCCTCGATACACTGCACACTACAACCTCAACCCGGGGTGACCGTTCGATTCTGAGTTTGGTGGTCTGCCGAGACACCTTTCGAGCGCGCACGGGGTCATCCCAAACGGCCCATCCTAGCCCGTGTAATCCATGCACTCTTTGTGTCACACTTCGTCCAAGACCTTGGTTGGTTTTTGGCTTAGCTTGTGTCATAAAGCCTAAGTGTATGCTTTTACGTCGATCTCACTCACAAGTCAAACTTAAAAGTTGACATCGAAGGTCGTTCTCGACCCGAAGTCTTATCTTTTCGGCCTTGACTTTGACGCGAGCCACGCTAAAAACATACCCGAAGGTTCAATGTGACGCCGTGTCATCGGACCCTCGACATATGCACCATGCCGGCCACTTTGACTTGGCTAACGCCAAAAGCTAAGTCCCTCGCGCAAGCGAGTCAAGAGAAGGTCATCTTTGAAATTTTGGCACGATTTCGCCTTAACTTAAGGATGTTGACTTCGACCGTGACCCGCATGTCACATACGTTGAAAGTTTACATGACCGGCTAGCCTTAAGTTCACTTTTCTTTTTGTCGGTGGAACTCGCTTGCCTTATAGGACCCTCGCTCGGGATTGTTCGTCAGGGAAGACGATTTACAGTGAAAAATGAGGTGCTTTTAAGCGTAGTGCCGAGATCCTTGATCGAAGCCTTAGGTTAGTTGTGAAAATGAAGAGCAATCTTTTCCAACCATTTAGGACTCACGAGAAAAACGTGTTTTCGGTAAACTTAAACATTTGATAGAATAACAATTGCATGGTCCCATCTCGAATCTTTGAAATAGTGACCTTCGCGGTCCAACTCTCAATCGCGACCTTTCTCGGTCCGATATCTCATATCTCGACCCCTCGCGGTCTAACTCTCAATCGCGACCTTTCTCGGTCCGATATCTCATATCTCGACCCCTCGCGGTCCAACTCTCAATCGCGACCTTTCTCGGTCCGATATCTCATATCTCCACCTTCGCGGTCCAACTCTCAGTGCGACCTTTCTCGATCCGATATCTCCAATCGTGACCATCGTGGTCCCGACCCTTAATCGCGACCTTTCTCGGTCCGATTCTCGAGTCTTGACCTTAGCGGTCCCGATCCTTAAATGCGACCTTTCCCGGTTACGATTCTCCAATCGCGACCTTAGCGGTCCAATCTTCAAATCGCGACCTTTCTCGGTCTGATTCTACAATCGTGACCTTCGCGGTCCAATCCTTAATCGCGACCTTTCTCGGTCTGATTCTCAAATCTCGATCCTCGCGTTCCAACCCTTAATCGCGACCTTTATCGGTCCAATCTCAAATCCCAAATCGCGACCTTCGCGGTCCAATCCTCAATCGAGACCCTCACGGTCCGATTTCAAATCCCAAATCGAAACCTTAGCGGTCCAATTGTCAGAAGTCGTGACCTTAGCGGTCCAATCCTCAAATCGCGACCTTTCTCGGTCCGATTCTCAAAACTCGACCTTCGCGGTCCAATCCTCAATCGAGACACTCACGATCGATTTCAAATCTCAAATCTCGACCTTCGCAGTCTGACCCTGTCGAGACCCTCGCGGCCCGATTTCAAATCTCAAATCTCGAGCCTTCGCGATCCAACCCTCAATCGTTACCCTCACGATCCGATTTCAAATCTCAAATCGAGACCTTCGCGGTCCGATTCTCAAATCGTAACCTTAGCGGTCCAATCCTCAAGAGACCTTCTCAGAATCGAGACCTTCGCGGTCCGATTCTCAAGTCGTGACCTTAGCGATCCAATGCTCAAATCGCGACCTTTCTCGGTTCAATTCTCAAGTCTCGAACTTCGCGGTCCAATCCTCGAATCGCGACCTTTCTCGGTCCAATTCTCGAAGTCTCGACCTTCGCGATCCAATCATCAATCGAGACCCTCACGGTCCGATTTCAAATCTCAACCTTCGCGGTCCAACCCTCAATCGAGACCCTCACGGTGCGATTCCCAAGTCTCGACCTTCGCGGTCCCGATCCTCGATCGGGACCCTCACGGTCCATTTCCGAAATCTCAAATCTCGACATTTGCGGTCCAACCCTCAATCGAGACCCTGCGGTCCGATTTGAAAGCCTCCAATCACGACCTTTCTCGGTTCGATCTCCAATCATAACTTTAGCGGTCCAATCATCAAATCGCGACCTTCGCGGTCCGATATCCACTCTCCTTTCGCGGTCCGATCTCGAAAAGTCGATCCCAGACCTTCACGATCCGATCTCAGATCTCGAGACCCTCGCGGTCCGATCTCAAAAAGTCGATCCCGACCTTCGCGGTCCGATCTCCGATCTCCAATCGAGACCTTTGCGGTCCGATCTCAAATCGTCGATCCCGACCTTCGCGGTCAGGTCTCTACTCTCCTATCGAGACCTTCGCGGTCCGATCTCAAAATAGTCGATCCGGAGCCTTCGCGGTCCGATCTCCGATCTCAATCGAGACCTTCGCGGTCCGATCTCAAAAGTTAATCCCGACGCTTCGCGGTCCGATCTCACTCTCCTATCGAGACCTTAACGGTTGGATCTCAAAAAGTCAATCCGGACCTTCGCGGTCAGATCTACGATCTCCCGATCGAGACCTTCGCGGACCAATCTCAAAAAGTCGATCCAGGCCTTCGCGGTCCGATCTCAAAAAGTCGATCACGACCTTCGCTATCCGATCTCCGCTCCCTTATCGATACCTTCGCGGTCCCGATATCAAAAAGTCGATCCCGAGCCTTCACGGTCCGATCTCAGATATCCAATCGAGACCTTCGCGGTTCGATCTCAAATAGTTGATCCCAGACCTTCGCGGTTCGATCTCCAGATCTGAAATCGAGATTCGCGGTCAGATCTCGAATAGTCGATCCCGACCTTCGTGGTCAGATCTCCAATCGAGACCTTCGCGGTCCGATCTCAAAAGCTTCGATCCAGGAGCCTTCGCGGCCCGAATCTCCGATCTCAAATCGAGACCCCATTCGCGGTCCGAGTCTCGAAAAGTCGATCCCGGACCTTCGCGATCCGATCTCCAGATCTCAAATCTCAATCGAGACCTTCCGCGCGGTCCGATCTCAAATTACCGATCCCAGACCTTCGGCGGTCCGATCTCACAGATCTCCAATCGCGAGACCTTCGCAGTCCGATCTCAGGAAATAGTCGATCCAGGAGCCTTCGCGGTCCCGATCTGCGAATCTTCAATCGAGATAGCCTTCGCGGTCCGATCTGAAAAAGTCGATCCCGAGCCTACGCGGTCAGATCTACGGTCTCCAATCGAGACCTTCGCGGTCCGATCTCAAAAAGTCGATCCCGAGCCTTCGCGGACCGATCTCCCGATCGAGACCTTCACGGTCCGAGGTCTCGAAATAGTCAAATCCAGGCCTTCGCGGTTAAGATCTCCGATTTCAAATCGAGACGCCCTTCGCGGTCCGATCTCAATTTTTCGATCCCGGACCTTGGCGGCCCGATCTCCGATCTCTCGATCGAGACACTTCGGCGGTCCCGATCTTAAAAGTCGATCCCGACCTTAGCGGCACAGATCTCCGTCTCCAATCAAGACCTTCGCGGTCAGATCTCGAAAAGTCGATCCCGATCTTTGCGGCCCGATCTCCGATCTCCAATCAAGACCTTTGCGGTCCGATCTCAAAAAGTCTATCTCCCGGAGCCTTCGCGGCCCAGATCTACCCGATCTCAATCAAGGAGCCTTTGCGGTCCGATCTCAAAAGTCGATCCCAGGCCTTCGCGGCCCGTCTCCGATCTCCAGATTGAGACAGCTTGGCGGTCCTATCTCGAAATAGTCGATCCCAGACCTTCGCGATCCCCGATCTCCGAATACTCCAATCGAGACCTTCGCGGTCCCGATCTCCCGGGGAGCACTTTGGAGTCCCGGGGCACATCCCAGTGCGGTCAAGGAAAGCGGCAGCTCTTGGGCTTGCAACCTCGGTGTGGGGAGTTCGAATCTCGCGGGGGGAAGCCGACTTTGGCGGGGAAGCAGTGACGGCCGGTGGTGATGTAAGAGTGTTAATGCACTTGTAGGAGGGAGGCTCCACTTGGGAGCCGAGAGTTATAAGGAGTGCTTTGCCACCTGCAGGCTTTGCGTAGAGGCGTATCACGCGATTTACTTCCGCCCGGCATGCGAGGGCCGGTGCCTCGGTGAGGTGGGGATTAGTCAGAGCCAAAGCTGGGGATCACCTAGTAATAAAAAATTAAAAAAAAAAAAAATGGCCTGCATATGCCTTTTCCTTTATAGATGAAAAACGTTAACAATAACAAAATCCTTAACAAAAGATAGACAACTAGGAAAGATAAAATATTTTACAGGGAGTGAAATGAACTCCCAAAAATATACAAAAATAAAATAAAAAAATGTTGAGTGCTTTGCCTAATCTTTCGTATCAAAAAAAAAAACAAGTAGTCTTACTTGGAAAATGAAACTTTTCAACATCGTATTTCACATAGGAAGAGTAAAATTTAGGGGAGAAACGGCGTTTACTGCACATAAGTTATGGAGCTTAAACGGTATTGAAACATTTTGAAAGGATATTAGAGAAATTTTGTATTGCCCGTGAGCAGCGTGGCCTAAGCTGAAGCGGCAGTGCAAAAAATTTTGATTATTCGTTTTGAGAAGTTTACGAATATCAGAAGGCTTTTGAAAAAGGATATTCGAAATTTTTGTATTAAATATCTAGGAACCTTTTGAGAAAGGCTTCTCGGATATCGATATTAAATGTTTGGATATCAGGAAGCTATTTGAAAGTGACTATCCAGAATCTATTTAAGTTG